>JAFVLL020004613.1:0-41136 GCA_021397915.2 Tor tambroides | reverse complement strand
ATTTCCAGACTGATTTAGTTTCTAGACTAAAGTATGAAGAGCTAAAACTTAACAGGACTAGGACATATTGATTTTTACAGTGAATATGGAGTCGGTGCACAAGTACGGCTGGAAACAAATTGGTCTGAACTCAAAGCACCAAAATAATAAACACTTGAGGAATAAAAAGAAAACATTATCCTTGTTAGCAGCATTCATTTTTTTTTGTAGAAAAACCATATAAAGGTTGCTTTATGTGGCACTTCTTGGCCAAAATACACTGTGAAATACAAAGAGACCATCTTTAGACAGACTAAAGACGGAATCATGAAAAAAATCAATGCATTTACTCCACATAACATCATACTTTTGGACACTTTCTGAAGACATATGGTGAAAACACAGGTTTTAGCATTTACTATAAGCAATCTATCGGAAAATCTAGATGTTAAGGCAAAATGTTGGAACTTTTTTCCAGACTGATTTAGTTTCTAGACTAAAGTATGAAGATCTCAAACTCAAAGGAAATGAGACATATTGGTTTATAGTCAAGTGTGAGTCAAGTGCTCAAGTACGGCCGGAAACAAATTAGTTAGAACTCAAAGGACTGAAATAATGAACACTTCTGATGAATAACTAGTCAACAGTTATCCATGCTAGTAGCAGCAAATCTTCGAAGAAAAAACCCGTGTAAAAGTTGCTTTATGTGGCCCTTCTTGGCCAAAATACACTGCAAAGTGCAAACAGACTAACTTTAGACAGACTAAACAAGATGTAATCATGATAAATGTAGCATTTTATCAATGCATTTGCCGCACGTACGATAACATCATACTGTTGGACACTTTTTGGAGACATATGGTGAAAACACACAGGTTTTAGCATTTACTAAAGCAATTCATCAGCGTTAGACGGCGACACGACTGCGATCGTAAAGAAAATCTACAAGGACACTATGACATTTTCAGCCGGTTATTCGTGTGGCCTTTCGCCACTTTAAAATGGTACAATATAAGAGAAAGGTAGCAAATGCACTAGAGATGAATTAATAAAGGTTATTTCTTAAAGTAATTAGATCTCTAAGATGTATTTTCATTGCAGCGTGTTAGAAAGTTGGCCCCCACAAAACCAGTTTGTCTCAGGCTGAAATGAGATCTAGTTTATGGCTTCAGATGTTTGGCTATAAACATTTTGAATGAATTCATTACAAGGCTTTTCGCACTGCAGGGCTGAAGTGTCTCCACGGAGGATTTGTTTCCCCGTGAGAGGTGACCTGTTTTGTTTTTAGCTGTCAGCTGCAACCTGTCTTGGGTTCATACGCACAAACACACACTCGTCATATCACATACACACTTTAAACCGCAACACGCAATCACCTTTCAAGCACTGTCATCTGCTCTGCTTGCCTCCAACCTGAACTCTCCTGTCATGAGCTCCAAGACAACAGATGCTCAACGCCAGACTGAGGCTGTCAATATTATACTGCTGAAATCTCTCCAATTACAATATCAAAGAACAAACCAACGTGCTACTGAAAAACTACTATATTCATTCATATGCATAATAATCAAATATCAACTAACCAAACATGGACATATATGGATTTTGGACAGTGATTCAATAAAGTCTAAATCAGCAAAAAAGCCTGTTTCTTGACAATTAATGCAAAGATGTGCAGCAATATTTATGTGTATTGATTTATATAATTACTATCAAATTGTGTTATGATTTGGATATGAACATTATATTTCAATTTAAATATGACTAAATTTAAATATCAATTAAATAAACAGCTTCAAGAAATAAAGAATAAAAACAGAAAAAAATAGGGAACAAAAAAACTGGAAAAGGAATAAATAGTTTTTATGTATTAAAACAGTAGTATCAAACATTCAAAATTTCAAAATTCAAAAGTGTTTTTCATATATTTGTGACCATGGACCACAAAACCAGTCATAAGGGTCAATTTCACGAAATTGAGATTTATACATAATTTGAAAGCTTTCCATTGATGTATGGTTTGTTAGGATAGAACAATATTTGACTGAGATACAACTATTTGCAAATCTGGAATCTGAGGGAGCAAAAAAATCAAAATATTAAGAAAATTGTACAAATGAAGTTCGTAGCAATGCATATTACTACTCTAAAATTAAGTTTTGATAGATTTATGGTAGGAAATTTACTAAATATCTTCATGGAACATGATCTTTACTTAATATCCTAATGATTTTTGCCATAAAAGAAAAATGGATAATTTTGACCCATACAATGTATTTTTGGCTATTGCTACAAAATTACCCGTGCTACTTAAGACTGCTTTTGTGCTCCAGGGTCTCATTTAGTAGTATTAAATGTTCAAGTATAAGTATAGTATAAGTATAGTAAACTATAAGTATAGTAAAGTATAAGTAAAAGTATAAAATATGAAATTAAAAAAAAAAACTTATGGATTTTTTTAAAGGACAGCGATCCAAAAATAAGTCTGAATGGCAATATCAATAACTAGATAGAATTGCTGTTGATGTAATTCTGATTTATGTGTCATAAAAGCTAATATATATGTTTTACACAGTATTAATTTTTAAATTCGCATCAGAACAGATGCAAGGGAGAGATAATTGAATTAGCCAATTAAATAATAGTTAATATTCAAATATCATTTAAGTAAACACTGCTTCAAGCTGTAAAATAAAGCAGCAAATTAGCAATAGAACAAATAAAAAAAATAAAAAATAAAAAAACTGGAAAAGAAAGTAAATCCATATTTTTGCATGCATTTAAACAGTAGTATCAAATGTTTGAATATAAACTTAATAAAACCAGTAATTTTCAAACTATATAGATTAAAGGACAGTGTGATTTATGTGATGAGGGCTAATATGTTTAACAACAGATATTGAGATGTACAAATATATGGTAAATATATAGCTTAGCATAAGGTAAATATATAGTTTTGCATGTATTTAAACAGTAGTATCAGATGTTTGAATATTAAATACTAATTTAGTAAAACTATTTGTGAAACTATATGGATTTTTCCAAAAACAATAAATGGCGATATGACAACTAGAGAGAATATTTGCATGTAATGGTGATCAAATAATAAAAATTATTTTTTAAATACACTGAGATTTGCAAGACGACACAATAGAGACCTAACGTTGCTGATGATCAGGGCCTGTAAGTACTCATTACTTTCAAATTATAGAAGGATTTGCATCATTACAGTGTTTGCATTAATAGAGCATCAGCTTGGTCCCAAAGTACTGGCACTTCAGACATCTTATTCAACAGACTTGTGTGTTTCCTCCTGCTCACAAGGATCAGTATTCACATTCACTTCCACCAAAGCCAATGTCCATGCAGCGCACGTGTCCACCTGCACAAACACACACGCTCCCTAAACACACTGGAGAAATTGCCCAGTTATCCACTCTTGACAGACCAGTAACAACAGGCCTCGTTCGCATCGATCGCACTCTCCATAGACTCTCTCTCTTTCCCATCACTCAGCAATTAACACAACCAGACCTGACCATGCATTTATTAACACGGCCGCCCCCCACACACCTACCGATGCCATCCCAGCACCTGTTTACTCTGAGCTGGCTTTTTAAATTATCAATCAGAAAAGCAGAAATTGCATGTCCCCTACCTGGTACTGCAAACGCAAAGTAGAGTTAATATCATAGACTTCCTCTATTCATCTCCCATAATCTCCTTCTCTATTGGCTCTGCCCCCTGTAATTACACTCCGAGATTGATATTTGCCCTCATGGCCAAATGGATATGCATCTTCGGAGAGACTTTGAAAGGCAGAAATGACGATAAACCATCCAGGAGACTTTTGTGCGATGCATTATTTATCTCTTTAACTAACCCCTGATTGTTTACGGCTGGTATTGAGCATTGATAATCAATACTTATGACTTAATAATGTCATTCCTATTTCTGCAATTAAATGCTTATGGGTTAGCTGACCATAAAACAGAATAAAATTCTTTATAGTAAATGACTCGTTACAGTGAAACCAACAAATTGACACATTAATAACAAAAGGACCAAGAAACTATGGTAATAATATGTGTTTTGCGTATTTACCATGGTGGCATGATCTGATATCATCACAGTATTTTTTTTAAAACAAGTCAAGCTTGTCTACAAAGTCTAGGAATTAAAATCATGCATTTATTAAATTCTATTTTTAAACAAGTAATAAAAAAAATCTGCAAATGGATAAATCAAACATGCAAAAAAAGATACACTCATATCTGGGATCTATTCTTTGAAAACAAGTGCAAATAAGGATAGAAATCATTCTAATATGCTGATTTTGTGCTTAAGAAATGTTTGTAATTATTATCAATGTTGAAATAATTATATAATTTTTGATGTTTTTTTCAGGGCCCTTTAATAATTAGAAAATTTAAAAATATATGTATTTATTTATTTATTTAACAGAATTTGATTGTCTATCTTTTGTAAAAAAATAAATAAATAAATAAATAAAATCTTTATTGTAACTTTTGATCAATTTAATGCATCCATTTAATGCATACATAAAAATATAAATAAATAAATGTTTCTGACTCCACACTTTTGAACGGTAGTGTAAATTCATTCTTCTAACAGATGCTTTTGTCAAAAACAAATTAAGGAAAATGACAAGCAATTTGTCAAAAGTGCCAACAAATTCTGCAGTACAAACCAAATCCAATTTGAATCCAATTTCTGTTCACACTGTTGCTCCATTATGACAATAGTTGACCTAAAAGAGAAAAGAGTTTGTCTGTTTACGCTGATGTCCTCTATAACACGCAATGCTAAAAATACAATGCCTATTTTTGTTTGAATTATTAACTGTTCTGCAAAGCATTTCATAATGCAATGATGAACTGCATGCATTTGCATTCAGGTGCTTGCACAGAGTATGTTTCTTGAAATTTAAGCAGGTCCAAACTGGCTTTCTGGCTTTCAAGCTCTTGCATTTATTCAGAAGCAGAACAATAAAAGAAAAAGAAATTAATGTAATGTAAGACTTCAAGCCTCCCCAGAGAGTGTGCGGCATGCATTTACACCAGAGAGCTTGCCTGACTCAGAAGTACAGTGCAGATCAAAAGGTTCATTGAGTTTTTCTTAACAGTTCTGTCTGAAATCAATGCAGGATCGAGAGCTGCAACATTTATGAGTTGTAAAACATCCCTTGTTCGTTGTAGACATCAGGATTCCCTGTTTAACTGGAGGAAAAAAGGAAGGCAAACGTGAGTCCAGACTGCCAGAATCACAATGCAACAGAAAAAAAAAATCAACACGAACGCTCATCGTGTGGAACAAGACTGGATGTCGTGTGGCAGATTTAAGCAGAGCTGCTTTGTACGGCCGCCACAGCAAGCTGAATCATCATGCCATTTCGCTGATTAGGCCTTCATCAAATCACTGTTGCCTTCCGAGCAGAGGCCAAGCGCGCCGATCCGCAAAGTCCCCCCAAAAACCATGCTTTCTGATCCAGAGCACACGGCTCCTTCTCCAGCAGCACATGGTGTCTCAGAGAGGAAAACAGAAAAAGAAAAACACTTCATTTTCTGAACAAGAGCTCCCAAGATAGCTCTCTGCTTTGAGTAGCAATTAATGCATTTTCTTGCTCAGTGGCTTGTCAAACATATTAATCTCTGGCAAAAAGGTGAGAAGATGGAAGCCAGCGAGTGCACGAGGAGTAGTAGGTGATATAGGAACACAATATAGCCGAGACGTTATTTGTCTGTCAAACAAAGCAGCATTTAACTTGACTGATGTGCACCGGGAGAGCATGAGTGACAAGCCATTTAACCGGCGAGCGCCGTCTTACACAAATTATCCCACTTTCCTGAACTATAGACTTCTGTCTGCAATTAAACCAATGCATAGCAACTCCAGCTAACACAGTAATGAGGCATTATTAAAGAGAACTAAAGCAGAAATAAACCTGCAACTGTGTACTTATTTAGCCACTTGTTAAGAGTTCACTTGGAGCAAATTGAGCTTCTTTTTCATCTCTGGAGAAAAGGCCATAGCTGAGCACCATAATAGGATACCAGCATCCCCTTCAGGCTCTTTAATTAGCTTAACCAGCAAGATTACCTTGGTTAACCAACTCCAGCAGCTATAACAAAGCAGCACTGATCAGTCCGAACAACCGTGGACATTCATCTCAGACTTTCTTCTTTCTTGGAAAAAGTGCAATCCCTGCACAGCTTCAGGTTGTCATGCTGGTTTCTGGAGCATGACGGCCGGTCGACCAGCTAATGACTAGCTTAGACCAGCAAGAAACTAGTTATCATGTTCCAGTCACAGTTAGCTTTTTTCCAGCAGGGATTTACAGGGAACGTCATATAAACATGGTGGTGTTTCAGGAAAATGGGGGGGGGGGGGACAAACGTGCACTTTTAAGCATATAAAATGCATCAATAAGTCAACGTTCTTACATTGCTTGAAAAAAGTGTGTTTATCTTTGCAGAGACAGGTGTGTAAATGTTCATGCACCCGCAGAACTAATGCTAGCATTACATACGCAAACAAATCCAAAGCTAATAGTAGCATTTATTCAACCACATCCAACTTTGAATGCACACAAGACTAGTCCTTAACTAACATTAGGTATTTTCTTTCCCACTAACATCATCACAGCTGCCAGTATAGACTATCATGAACTTAGCCCTTTAAACATTGCATATTTTAATGCATATTATGCATTTAGCATAAAATTAATGAGGTCATCGGACAGAGCAATGCATTGGGAATCTCTGAGAAAAAGCAATATTTTAAAGCATTTTAACATAAATGCATAAAATCAAACATGGATTTGGCAATTGGACAGTGTTATGCACTGTCCAATCTGAATCTGTAAGAAAAAGCAATATTTCAATGGATTTTACACATTTTATGTATTTAACAGTTTCATTTAACAAAGATGCATGTTTATGCATTCAACATATAAATATATATATTTTTTCTTTTTTCTTTAAAAACTAACACTAGCTTTCTTTTTTCTATTCTATCTACTTGTTTTCCTTGAGAAAAAAAAAAAAAAAAAAAACCTTGCTATGTGTACTGCGTTAGGCTAACCGAGACTTGTCATATGCTTGCATGTTGTTGCTCTTTTGTTGATTTTGATTGCTTCTATTGTCCTCTTTTGTAAGTCGCTTTGGATAAAAGCGTCTGCTAAATAACTAAATGTAAATGTAATGTATATAAGCATAAATTCAAACAATACGCAATAAGGGCATCAGGCAGTGTACTGCATTGGAAATCCCTGAGAAAGGTCAAATTTTATGTATTTTAAGACATTTTATTAATTTTAACATTTTATGAATTTATCATAGGTGCATTTATAAAAGCTTAAAATTGAAAATTATGCAATGAGGGCATCAGGTAGAGTAAAGCATTGGGAATCGCACTATATTTCAACACATTTTAATGCATTTAATGCATTTTAACACATTTAATGCATTTACCAAAGATGCATTTTTCTGCATTTAACAAATGCAAAAAATCAAACTTTATGCAATGAGGGCATCAGGCAAAGAAATGCATTGGGAATCTTTAAAAAAAGCAATATATTAAGCTGAAATAAAGTGAAAATGAGAAAAGGCACAAGCATCACATAAATTGTGAGCTCTACAATTATAGCTACAGCCACGCGGCGACGCTCAGACATATGGAGCCGCTCTCTATGAACACACTCTATGAGCTGCAACTTAATCTCAATGTATGCAGAAATACAGCAATATCTTCTCAGCTTAATTTCGCCTGAAAAGGGGCGAGGAATCCAGCGTCTCCGGGGCCTAATGCTGATAGACTCCATTTTGCCAAGAATTAAGGGAGGAAAATAACAAATTATGCATGTCAGCTTCTGCTATTAAAGCAATTTACAGCATCAAGTAAAAACTCCCTCAAATAGTCTCAGAGCAATTTGCTGGCAGTCTGACACTACAAAGAAACAAGGAATGCAGTGGGCTGAGCTGAAGATGGCATGATGAGTAGATCAGGTGTGCATGCTTGACGTGCATTCTGTAAGATTAGCATTTCTCACTTGTCTTCTGTAGGCTACGAACCCTGATCTTGTACAATGCACTTGTGCTAAGCTTTTGATGATCTCATACAACCTCTGCAAGAGCATTTCATAGATCGTTGGCTTTGTTTATGAGGATTTCAGTAAAATATCATAATATAGGTATGTGTGGGCATTGACAAAAATACATCTAAGGCAGATTTAACAAGATGTGCCATTCACTAGTACATCTACACGCTAAAATAGAGCATATGCTTTGCAAACTATTTTCTCCATTACATGCAACTAAAAATAATATAGTATAGTCAGTCTGAAAATGTGGGAGATACTTGCCTGTGAAAAACTGAATGTGTGTAAATTGATCAAAAGTGACATACAAAGACATGTATGATGAACAAAAGATTTCTATTTTAAATAAATGCTGTTCTTTTGAACTTATTCATCAAAGAACCTTGAAAATAAAAATATATCACAGTTTCCAGAAAAATATGAAGCAGCGCAACTGTCTTCAACACTGATAATAATCAGAATGTTTCTTGAGCAGCAAATCAGCATATTAGAATAATTTCTGAAGGATCACGTGACACTGAAAACTGGAGTAATGATGCTGAAAATTCATCTTCGCATCACAGGAATAAATTACATTTTTAGCATATATTCATATAGAAAACAGTTATTTTAAATTGTAATAATATTTCACAATTTTACTGTTTTTACTGTATTTTGATCAAATAAATGTAGCCTTATATGCACAAAATAGACTTCTTTCAAAAAACATTTTAAAAAAATGTACCGACCCCAAACTTTTGTATATTCCAAGAAACCATTTTCTGGTTACAAACAAGTTGCCAAACAGCAACCATTAAATCACACCCCGAGGTGTTCTTAAATATACTGTCAAACATACATATATCCTGCATTTTCATTCTTATGAATTAATAACTGAAAAACTATAACGGGGGAAATAGCTGGAGATGGGGAAAGATTTACATTTCCACAACTAGCATTTACTTGCAGACTCCCATTTGAATACACTGGGTGTAAAAAAGCTTGTTAAGATGCTGGTGGCTGGGAAGGTCGGACACACACACACACACACACAAAATAATCACACTTACTCAGCCCATTATATCCATAAATAGGATAATGACTAGGATGGGTGAAAGTCACAGAAGCGGATTGATCTCCGAGATACCAGAGCGTTTGCTCGTGTTTTCCCTTCTTTCGTTTGCCTTCTTTCCAGCCCAGTGAAACTTAATGTGAAAGGTGCTGGTCCCTGGTGTGATTTATTATTTGTTATGACTTCACTGGTGAGGTGCATTAATAATGTGAGAGCTGAGAAATACGTACTGATATGGAAAAACCCAGAAACCTGTTGAATTTATCGATTTAGAAGCGAGTACATTGAAGGCCAGGCTAACAAATGTAACGACTGCTATTATAAACCATTATATGCTTGCAGCCAGCGCTGCTGACGTCACAGACGTGGAGGCGAAAAAGGAATGATGCAAGCTTTTCAGACTGGAAAGAACAAATTCATTATACAAACATTACTTTGATTACTTAGAGGTAAATATGCAACGATCATGTTGATTTTTTATGTTGATCGTGTGTCACGTCTTTGCTGTCCTTGTATTTCCAGTTTAGTTAGCATATATTCAAGAGCTATTTTGATTCTTAATGCAGTTTAAGAGTCTCGAACTATGCTCCAATTTCCCAAGTTACCAAAGTTTGCAAGCATCTCAGTACAAACTCAAATATTTCTCATCATACTCTCCTAAATGTAAATAATTTGAACTACTGTGCACATTCATTTTATAGCTTATTACCAGAGTTACTATAGTTAACTAAAACTATTTAAAAAAAAACTTCATAATCTATATAGCATATTAAAATAATATAAATAGAAATATAGTGGATGTATTACAAAGTGAACAAAATTCAAAAATTATGAATTCTTGAACTTCAAATGATTGATTTGTGCACAAAAATTGTTTCTCTTCAAAATCTACTAAAAATTACAAAAAAAACACATTAAGTAAAGCTAAAATCAAAATGGATAATATAAAAATAAAAACTGATTCAAAATATTATTAAAAACTACAATAGTATCTCAATGATACTAATGATACTCTTACTCTATGACAACTATTGACTCATTTCTGTCTATTTTTAGCCGAAACACAACAAAGTCAATCTTTTAAATGCAGGTAATTGAAAACACCATTAAGTCTCTGAGCTATGAAAGAGCAGCCGCGGAGCAATAAAACTTTCCTCTGTGAAACTAAGATTTACATGAGCGAAGAGCTGGCCAAAACTCATTAAATACCTTAAGGAACACTTACACATAAGTCTCGCTCGCTTTCAACATAATTGTACTCCAATTTGAAACTTGCAGGCGCTGTTAATGAACAAAATCCTCACTGACGAATGTTGCTCTTAAAAGAAATTAAATTTGGCCCCAAATTCCAGCATCGTGGGTGACAAATGTGGGGTCCTATAATAACATCTCGCTGTGGGCCGAGGAAACTGCAGCCAAACAAACCAGATCAAATCAACATTTAATGGGGCTTCATGTAAAACTGGGAGTCCTGTAAATGACCTAACATACACGTGATAAAATAATGCTAATACATTGAATTTCTAATACTTTTATTCAGCAAGGATGCATTCAATTGATCAAAAGTGACAGCAAAGGCATTTATTTGTATTTATTAAAGGGGTCATATGATGCGATTTCAAATTTTCCTTTCTCTTTGGAGTGTTAAAAGCTGTTTGTGAATAGATAAGATCCCTGAAGTTGCAAAGACTAAAGTCTCAAACCCAAAGAGAGATTCTTTATAGAAGTTAAGACTCGAACACGCCCCCCTAACACAGCTTGTTCAAACACACCCCCACATCTCTATGTCACAATGTGGAAATATTTGCAAAACACCGACCAAACGTACATGCAATGAAAGAAGGCGTAACTATTATTCTCGCTGTAGTATTGTTGTATGTCGTGGAGACGCTGTGTTTCATTGTGAACGCGAAAGTACTTTGTTTGGGCTTCCAAAAGAGGACACAACGAGAAATCAGTGGTTAAGTTGTATTTACAACACTGTTCCAGAACAGTACAACGCAAATATTGGAGTGTGTGCAGCGCATTTTACAGAGGACTATTTCCTGAAGATGGAAGAGTAGCCTACAATGCTGGCTCGCACAAAGGCTGATTCTATAAAGTGGGGAAATTCCAGCTTTGGAAGGACAGTCTGGTGCTTCTGACTCACAGCCTGTAAGTATGTTTTCTTATTTAAAGAATTTGCCGCTGACGATTCAAACACAAGTTTTGAGCAGTGTAGAGTAGCGCTTGTTGTTTGTCGTTTCTCCGATCACAAATGCAGACATGGTAATGTTTAAAAAGACAGTATAAGTCATTATAATCATTAATTATGTCCCCACTGGATGCAACAAATGCCTCGTTTATAATGGGTTTTATTGTTTTAGTCTCATCTCGCCAGGACACAGCATCACAATACGGTGAGGGGCGTAACATTTCCGTCTCACGCTTGAGGTATTCGGCCAATCACAACGCACCGGATAGCTGGCCAATCAGAGCAAGCCTCGCTTCTCAGAACGATGAGCTTTGTAAAAATCGAAGCGTTTTAGAAAGGCGGAGCATAGAGGAGCAACAATAATGTACAGTATGTGGAAAATAATGTGTTTTTTTTTTACTTTAAACCACATAAACACATTGCATTACACCAAATACACAAAATAATGTTCTTTTTAGCAACATCATATGACCCCTTTAATATATTAGATAAAATTTATATTTCAAAAATAAATTTATTAAAATATCCAGAAAAAAAACTGTATCTCTGTTTCCACAAAAGTATGAAGCAGCACATCAACATAATAATTAGAAATGTGTGTGTATATTATATATATAGAGAGAGAGAGAGAGAGAGAGAGAGAGAGAGAGAGATTTATGGCTGTCATGCCATCAGTGAATTATAATATAATATAATATAATATAATATAATATAATATAATATAATATAATAATATAATATAATAATATAATATAAAGTACACAAAATGGAACATAACATAACATCACATAATATATAATATTTAATGAATGCACTTAAGATGTACACAAAATTAATTTAATGCACACTTATTTTTCACAAATTTTACTTAAAATACAAAAAACAGAGAATGTGCATAGATGTGTATAGATTATTGTTCAACATTAACAATCTCAAAATGCCTAAATAGAATACAATTAAATATAATAATTAAATATAAATTAGAATATTTAGTAAATGTCCTTAAAATATACACCAACTTGATTAACTGAATGAACACAATTCAGAGAATGTGCATATAGATGTGTATAACTTATTGACCAACACTAATAACCCAAAAATGCCCCGGCATGATATACCAGCAGAAAGTATTTTATAAATCACGGCTGCAAAATTGAATATGGCAAAAGCAGAAATGTAAAACAGCGACTGCTACACCCGAACATCCCCAGTGTCAATATTTGAGAAGCGCACAAACAAACTCACAGGCGTTTGCTCTTTCGTGTTCGCTTATCTGTCTGTGGAGTCGTGGGAATGGCTTTGGCACAACCTGCGCTTCGCGGGTCTTCGGGTGGATTGACCTCCAGCCCTCCAGTCCTGGCAGGGGCATCTCCCTCCAAGCCCTGAGCGATTGTGCTGCTTCAGGTGTCATTGGCTCCCAGCAGCCCAGGTTGAACCATGAATAATGGATCTGCCATAGAGCCGGAGCCCCCGGGGACCAGCGCGGCCCAGCTCAGCGTGAGCCGCATTACCGATGGGCTATTAACAGCCTCTGATTCATAGAGCTGGCCGACTCGACAGGAAACGCCATTAGCTAACTGGGCTGAAATTGCATACTAAGACAGAACATCCCATGCATCGGGGTTGTTTTCGGCAGAGACAAAGGTCTGAGTGGATGGCGAAGAGAAAGAAATCGGAGGAGACGCTTTTTTGACGCCTTCAAAAGTGTCTATTGTGTCTCTTCAGGCAGTTCAGGATGAAAACTTTCAGTGTAATTGGTTCAAACAGACTACTGGGTGAAAACAGGTGGAGTTGAATGTGTCTGCGCTTCTTTCCTTGGGACGTCTTTGATCAACACTTCAAGCGCCAGCGGTTGAGCCAGACCGCCAAAAGAAGACTTTGATGCCGATTGTAGTCTGGCTAGGCTATTTAGACTAGTAAAAGCACACAAATGCCCAGATCAGCGGCGGGATGGCGTATCGTGTTGTTTTCTCATTGACAAAAGACATCTGTTATCGTCTACAGCACGTACTCTTAAGAAAATCTGATTATTTTTTTTTTTTTTTTTTTTTTATAAGAGTATCTTCATCCTGTTTTCAAGGTAAAACATCTGAAAATCCCTGAAACAAGATGAATGTACTTTGCATGAAGCATTTAGACTTTTTTCAGAGAAAAAAATCTTTAAAATGAGTGTATTTGATCTTATAAGATATAGTAGTATACTGCACTGGCAAAGACAAGAAAACACGACTTGATATCTTATGCAGTTTTGATTCACGAGTTAATGTATCTCTTTTAAGCATTTCTAGGTATTTTTGCTGGAAAACAACTCCTATAAAAAGCTTAAAAACTCATAGAAAGTTATTATTTGCAGTGTATTGACTAACCTAATGTTAAAAGTGACTCTCTCTATATGTACTGTAATACTTAACAGAAAATGTTATTCCGCAAGGACACATTAAATTGTCAGTATGAACATTTATAAAGTTACAAAAGATTTCTCTTCTTTTGAACTTTTTATTCAAAGAATTCTTTGACGATAATCACAGGGGAAAAAACACATTTTAAAATATATTAAAGCAGTTATTTAAAATGTAATAATATTTCACTTTTACTGGGTGAGCATACAGTAAACTACTTCTTTTAAAACCATTTACAAATGTTAAAGCATCTTTTTTGAGGCATTTCGGTGTATTTTTAATAGAAAACTAGTCCAAAAAAGTTTTTTTTTTTTTTTTTTTTTTTTAAATCATAGAAAGTCCTGATTTGCAGTATATTAACTATATGCTTATATTAACTATATGCTTTCTATGCAGTATATTAATTGCAGTATATTAACTATATGCTTTCTTAACCCTTTAGCTGCCGCAGGTTATAGTTGTCATTTTCCTCTTGTAAGTATTTTTCTAGATGTTATCCATGTTTTATGTCTCAATGACATGCAGGCAAAGAACCAAATAAAGGATTTCAAGAGAAAAAAATAAGGGTTTTTTTGTATACTTAGTCAAAAGTCCAAGCGACTAGGCAAATGACTTGTAAGTACATATATATCATGGGGAAATGGGGTATACTGTTGCTAGCATCATGCTACTCATGTTACCTTCTTGTTAAAAACATGTTAGCATCATGCTAGCAACATGCTAATTATGTTAGTATGTTGTTAGCATCATGCTAATCACATTAACAACTTGTTTAAAACGTTAACATCATGCTAGCAACGTGCTAATCATGCTAATTTTGTTTTAACATTTTACTTGTGTTAACATGTTGTTAGCATAATGCTAACACAATTAACATGTTGTTAACATGATGCTAACATGATTAGGGTTATAGTTATAATGTCTATATAGTTAGCATTATAGATAGGGTAGAGTGGGGGGGGGGACGCCCCCTTAAGGAGTTTTTTTTTTTTTTTTTTTTTTTTTGCTGTGAAACAAAAGTTAAATACATTCAGAAAAGTTATCATAGTTTTAGTAACAATGACATATTATAAACAAAGTATGAAAAATGTCCAAAGTTTTCATGCTACTAGAATTTTAACAAAAATTACATTTGTACCAAGGGGGCGTTTTACCCCACCTATGGGTCACAATGCCCCCATGGGTGGAGTAAAATGTCCCCCAGTCTGACAAAGCAATGTACTTTAAACATTTAGCCTACAGCAAAATCAGAGTACAGGCAGTTTTAGCTTAAAATTAAAAAGAATATAATCAATAATTATGAATTATAAAATTATAACAGCCTATTTGAAGGGGTGCATACAACATATTTGCCCACATTCAAATGCAATTTTCAAGAAAAAAAAAAAAACCTGGGGAAAATAAATGCAGAACATGTTCACATAAGACACTTTTAACATGACTATATGCATGAAACTATTCAGAAAAAAATTGGGCACAAATGGGCTAAAGCACATTCCTGGTCTTACATGGATAAATATCAAATGTTTGGGGTTAGTCTTGAAAGAAATTATTACTTTTATTCAGCAAGGAAGCATTTAATTGATCAAAAGTGTCAGTAAAGACATTTATACTGTTACAAAATATTTCTATTATAAATAAAAAATGCAGTTCTTTTGAACTTTATATTCAAAGAATCCTTTGATGAGAATCACAGGGAAAAATACATTTAAAAAAAATATATTAAAATAGATTTTTTTAATTGTAATAATATTTCACTGTTTACTGAGTGAGCATAAGAGACTTCTTTAAAAAAATATTTACATACTCCAAACTTTTGAATGGTAGTGTGTGTGTGTGTATGCAACGTGTAAATATGCAAAGCAAAAAATAAATGTGCTTGAAGCTGGAACACAATGATCCGTGCTAAATGTATTTTGCTATGCGGACAATAACGTGACACGCAACAGGAAAGCCACTAAAAAGAGCAAAAGGAGCCGTGGCATTCTGTGCTGCCCGAGTTATAATACGGCCGCCTAGCTGTGTAAACCAGCACAACAAAGCCGCTCTTTCTCCAGCGCACAGAGATCTCTCTGATGAGTGCGGCGCTCTTTGTGGTCAGACCGTCCTTGTTAGCAGTTCCTCCATGCCTCGCTCTCAGAGGAGCCGTAGAGGAAGACGCTATCGCTCGCCGACACTCAATTCATTTAGGATGCAGCGAGGGAACGCTGGGGAAAAAAGACGACCGCATGCTGGATGTGCAGCAAGTTTACATCCATGGCACCACTCCCAGACTTTCAGAAGACTTATGAAGCTCACTGCTCATTTGCTGACTGGATTTCAGAGCAAATAATCATGAGCTAAAACATTTGTACAGAAAGATGCTACTTGGGAGCGACATATTCATGAATTAACGTCCTCTACCTCAAACAGAGAATTGCATCTGTTTTGGCAGACCGCTTGATGGATGCTGACGTTTACCGTCTAAACAAACTAGGCTTTTTAGCACGCTTAGGTGGCTAAAATATTTTCTTATACAAACCTGAAGGAAGTAAAATCACAAATGAGATCTCTTTAACATCGAGCTGCTTGCCAGGAAGGCAAAGAGATTAAACTGAGAACAAATGGGACACATTAGCTGAAGACCACTGCATGTTTCTCACTTCAGACTATTTTAAGAGTATTTTTATCTTGTTTGCAGTTAAAATATCTTAAAATCCTTGCAACAAGATACACTTTTTTTGAAAAGCAATGCTGTGTGAGTTTTATTTTAAAAGTGTACAGCATTAAACGAGTGTATTTTGTCTTATTGCACATACAGTTTTGCTTCACAAGTAAATGTATCTTGTTTTAAGCATTTCCAGGTATTTTTACTGGAAAACAAAAAATGACTCCTTTAAAAATCCATGTTAAGTGCCTCAACTATTTTCTTACATAAACCTGAAGGAAGTAAAATCACAAATTAGATTTCTTTAACATCAAACTGTTTTCCAAGAACACAAAGATAAAACTGAGAACAAATAGAGAAACTGAAGTCCACTGTATGTTTCTCAATTAATACTGTCCTACTTCAAGATTATTTTATTTTATTTTATTCCCAGTTAAAATATCTGAAAATGTTTAGAACAAGATCAGTTTACTTTAGAAGCAATGCTGCATGAGACCGTAAGACTTGTTTTTAATAAGTGTATCATTAAACAAGTATATTTCTGCACTGATAAAGACAAGGGAAAAAGAACTGTTTTAAGAATTTCTAGGTATTTTTTTACTGAAAAAAAGGCTCATTTAAAAAGCCATGTGAAGTGCCTCAACTATTTTCTTAAACAACCCAAAGGGAAGTAAAATTGTGAACATTTAACTGTGAGATTAAACTGAGGACACAAGTTCTTCTGTATATTTCTCACTTCAGAAAATCCTAGTTTTAAGAGATCCTGTTTTGTTTTTTTTTATCTGATTTTCAATTTTCCATTTGTCTTAATGCACTGACAAAGACTTAGTATGATACACAGATTTGCTTCACAAGTAAATGAATCTTGCATTTCTAATCATTGTTACTGCGGAAAAAAATGACTCGACTATTTTCTTACACACCTGAAGAGAAGTATGAGATCACAAATTAGATCTCTTTAACATTGAACTGCTTGAAAACAAATGGGCACATTAGCTGAAGTCTCCTGTATTTTTATCTTATTTTCCAGTAAAAATATCTTTTAAAAATATCCTTGGTACAAGACCTTTTTCTTGTGAACAAGATCAACTGTTTTCTTATACAAACCTGAAGCTGAAGAACATTTATATTTTTTTCCTCCTCCATATGCATTTCATGTGGCTCTGCTGAGAAAAAGACCCTTAAGAGTTTTAGTAGAAATCTCAAAAAAAAAAAAAAAAAAAAAATTCTGAATCGATGCTCTGACATGCCAAGATTTGCAAAAGTCAGACATCTCAATATGAACTCAAACATTTCTGATCAAATTCTACCCACAATGTCTGCATTTTGATATCTGACCTATTCTGTCAACAGTTTTCTCTCAATTAACTTTGCATCCAATTTTATTTCTCCAAAAGAATATTTATAGAAATACAATGCATAAATAAAGGAATCCATTAAGTCTCCTGAGATGTAAAGAAGCAACTTCTGAGCAATCAAATGCTCTGGGAACTTTAATACCAACCTAAAACTTGGAAAAATCAGAAATGAGACACTGCAGTCTGCAAATCAAAAGTCAGATATCAACATAAACTCAAACATTTCTCATCAAATGATCTGAGCTGCTTCCCACATGCAGTCTATAACTCTATACTGTTTGGGGTGTATTTTTATATCTCCTTAATGGAGAAACATCTGAGATGAAGATGATATTTCAATGAAAGAGCAGCCTATGAAAAACGCAGTTTTCTTTTGGAATTACAACATCAGTTCATGTAGACTGCTAGACTATTGATGAGTCAGATATTTTGAAAAACTCGACAATTACACTTTAAGAAATTGCTTGTTTCTGATGTTTCCCTGTGAGTGTTTGTGCTGTTTTCTCTGAATAACTTTATTTAGCTCAATTTCACATTCTCAGAGCCGTACCTGGAGTATTTTCTCATTTTACTCAAGTTTTATTCCTTTTTATTGATGTGCTCTAGCAGTTTATTAGTGGGATTGTGTTTTATCCGCTCTAAGGCTGTGTGATATCTGCACTTTTTTCTTTCTCGGGTTTATGAATGAGTAATACTTCTTCAGATATATGAAGCTTTTGTCCATATGACTTCAGAAACTCTCATAACACCTGCTCAAGCCAAACACAGCAGCAATTATGCTGGGAATATTAATGCAACAGCAAGAGGAAATAACAGACCTGTTGAGAATATTTCATGCTTTTGCAATAACATAAAATATACAAAACATTCAATGCATGCTAAGATTCCTTTCCTCACTTCTGTCATTAGTTAGAACTCAATGAATTGGCTTGACGAGCGTAGCTTCCATTCCTGCATTGATGCATTTCTTATTGAAAAGGCTTTTGAAGACCAAAACATGTCACACGAGTCTTGTACCGCTGACAAAAGCCATACACTTACAAAATAAACTCTCACTTCTCAATCAATTGATGCTTGAGAAAGAAAATAAAGTATGTGCGCTTGCACAGCCAAAGACACACCGTTGAGTCATGATTTTCTGCTTGCTATTTTGTCATCTTGTAGGAGTAGCATGTAAATGAGCTCAAAGCTAAAGCCAAAAAACTCATTTTGACGTCATGGGTTTTTTAATCTGCTGCATTAATTTTGCACATGAAAATATGAGCCGGTTTGCAGCAATGTCTGCCAGAATGTGCACCAAGGGGTTTGTTGGATTACAATACTTTTGTTAAGAAAATCTGTGGCATCTGAGGACTGTCAGATTGTCTCAAAAACAGCTCCAAACAAGGTCCTTCTGTGAAGCACAGACAGTGAGCTGCTAGACGGGCAGGTGGGTTGGTTAACACTTCACAGTGACAAATTCAGTATCTCACAAAAGTGAGTACACCCCTCACATTTCAGCAACAATTTTAGTATATATTCTCAAGGGACAATACTGCACAAATGAAACTGGAATATATATTAGAGTAGTCAATGTGCAGCTTGTATAGAAGTACAAATTTACTGTCCTCTAAATATAACTCAACATATAGCCATTGTTGTCCAAATAACTGGCAACAAAAACAAGTACACCCTAAGTGAACATGTCAAAAACTGTGTCCAAAGTGTCAATATTTTGTAGGGGCACCATTGTTATCTAGCACTGCCTTAATCCTCCTGGGCATGGAGTTCACCAGAGACTCTTCCACTCCTCCATAATGACATCACGGAGCTGCTGGATGTTAGACACATGGTGCTTCTCCACCTTCCACTTGAGGATGCCCCACATGTGCTCAATAGGGTTCAGGTCTGGAGACAGACTTGGCCACTCCATCACCTTCACCTTCAGCTTCATCATCACATCTTGGCGGTGTGTTTGGGGTCGTTATTATGTTGGAAACCTGCCGTTTGGCCCAGTTTCTGAAGGGAGGGCATCATGTTCTGCTTCAGAATGTCACAGTACATGTTGGAATCCATGTTTCCCTCAATGAACCGCAGCTCCCCAGTACCAGCAGCACTCATGCAGCCCCAGACCATGATGCTACCACCACCATGCTTGACTGAAGGCAAGACAATTTTCTTGGTACTCCTAACCAGGGCGTCATCACACATGCTGGACACCATCTGAGCCAAACAAGTTCATCTTAGTCTCATCAGACCACAGGACATGGTTCTAGTAATTCATGCTCTTGGACAGGCTGTTTTCAGCAAACTGTTTGCGGGCTTTTTTGTGAGCCAGCTTCAGAAGGGACTTCACTCTGTGATGACAGCCATGCAAACTGACTTGTTGTAGTGTGCGGCGTATGGTCTGAGCACTGACAAGCTGACCTTCCACTTCTGCAACCTCTAAAGCAATGCTGGCAGCACTCATGCATCTGTTTTTTGAAGTCATCTTCTGCACCTGATGCACAGCATGAGGACCTAACTTCTATGATCAACCCTTGCGAGGCCTGTTCCGAGTGGAACCAGCCTTGGAAAACATCTGTATGACCCTGGCCACTGTACTGTAACTCAGCTTCAGGGTGTTACTGAACTTCTTATAGCCTAGGCCATCTTTGTGGAGAGCAACAGTTCTAATTCTCAAATCCTCAGGGAGTTCTTTGGCATGAGGTGCCATGTTGAACATCCAGTGGTCAGTATGAGAGAATTGTACTTAAAGCACCAAATTTTAACTGCTCTAATACAAGATACACAAATTGTATGGTCCTGTCAAGCAGACAAAAACATGAACATGGTGAATAGGGCATGTGGCTTTGCATGGTTAAACAAAGTATAGCTGTTATCACGTAGGGTGTACTCACTTTTGTTGCCAGCTTTTTTGACAATAATGGCCGTTTGTTAAGTTATTTTCAGAGGACAGTAAATCTTCACTGCTATACAAGATGCACACTGACTACTCTAAAATATATCCAAGTTTAATTTCTATAGTATTGTCCCTTGAGAAGATATACTAAAATGGTTGCTGAAACGTGAGGGGTGTACTCACTTTTGTGAGATACTGTAGGTATCAATAAAGCATGCTGTGTATGATGGCCAAACCGGCTTCACCACAGATTTAATGAAAACAACTGCATACTGCAAAAATGCTTTTCTTTATAATCATTAAATATCATCCAGGTTATATATTATATTATATTATATTATAACAATCTTCTAAAAATATTTGACATTTTGTATAACATGCTTATTACATTTATTAGCTTTAATAATTGATTATTTTCTTGAAAAACATTTTTTGATACATGATAATCAGTTTGGGTTTCGAAGCACCCGCTCAACAGCTATGGCTTTGATGAAAATCACAGAGGACATTATTACAGAATTGGAGCATAAAAATTACACAGTTGGAGTTTTTATTGATCTTAAAAAGGCTTTCGATACTCTTGATCATGGTATATTGATATCTAAATTACAGACATATGGAATTAGAGGTGTAGTATTAAACTGGATTATTAGTTATTTAGAAAATAGACAACAATATGTAGAGTATATGGGCCATGAATCTAAGTTGGAAACAATGCAGTGTGGAGTCCCTCAAGGCTCTGTGCTGGGGCCTAAATTATTTACTTTATATATTAATGATCTCTGTGATGAATCAAAGATTTTACGTTTTGTTCTTTTTGCGGATGATACAAATTTTTTTGTATCGGGGAAGAACTTAAAAATATTAATGAAAACTATTGAACAAGAATTGGTCGTACTTCAGAAATGGTTTAATAAAAATAAACTATCGTTAAACTTAAGTAAAACAAAATTTATGTTGTTTACAAATCAAAAACGCCCTGATAATGTTCATTTGACTTTAAATGGAATAATTATTGAGAGAGTGTCAGAATTTAGGTTTTTAGGAGTACTCATTGATGAAAAACTTAAATGGAAGTCACACATAGCTTATGTAAGAAATAAAATTTGTAAAAACATTGCCGTTTTGAGTAAAGTAAAGTTTATGTTAAATTATAAGGCAATGAGAATTTTATATTGTTCGTTTATTTTGCCATATTTGATGTATTGTTTGGAGGTATGGGGTAATTCATATTTCACTAATTTAATGCCCTTATTTATTTTGCAAAAAAGGGCTATAAGAATAATTAATGGAGTTGCTCCAAGAGAACATACTACAGGACTGTTTCTGAGGTCAGGACTACTCAAATTGAAGGATTTGGTTTCTTTACAAACTTTATTAGTTGTTCATAAAGCAAAATATTGCCTGTTACCGGATGGATTGCAAACCCTTTTTACTGTGAATAGTGAGACAAGCAGAAGAAATAATGATTTTAAACAACCTTTTGCTGGAAGTACTCTCAAACAAATGTGTGTCTCAGTTTCTGGTGTGAAAAGATGGAATTTACTAGAAAATGATTTAAAATGTTGTTCAAATATTCTTCAATTTAAATATAAGTATAAACAGAAGATACTTCATTTGTACAAAGATGATGGTCAATGATGGTCTTGTCGTTGTTTTTGTTGTTAGAGTTGTTATTATTGTATCATTGTTGTTTTTGTTTGTTTAATGTTGTGTAAGTTTTTTTTTTTTTTTCCCCATGTCTGTGAGGTCATCTAATTTGGAATTTTCTTAATATAAGAATGGGGTAGGAGTTTATAAGATTTTTTTTTCTTCATCCTACTCCTGTTCTTTTTGTCATGGAATGTATTTTTGTTGTGTTGTTGGATTGTTGTGGTATTTTGTGTCGCATTACCATGAAAAGAGAATAAAAGAAAAAAGTAAAGTAAAAGTAAATAATTCTAAAAATATTAAATAAGAAAAGTGTCACAATGCACGATTTTTACCTTTTATTATCTTTTTGATCAAATGAGCTCACATTAGGCCAGGGTTAATATAGTTAACTAAAACTAAAATTTTAAAAACATTAAAATACGTCAACTGAAATAATAATATATGTGTGTGTGTGTGTGTGTGTGTGTGTGTGTGTGTGTGACCCTGGACCACAAAACCAGTCATAAGTGTCAATTTTTCAAAATTGACACTTATAAATAACTGAATAACTGAATAAATAATCTTTCCATTGATGTATGGTTTGTTAGGAGAGGACAATATTTGGCTGAGATACAACTATTTGAAAATTTGGAATCTGAAGGTGCAAAAAAATCTAAATACTGAGAAAATCACCTTTAAAGTTAGCATATTACTAATCAAAAATTACATTGATATATTTACAGTATGAAATTTACAAAAAAATCTCCATGGAACATGATCTTTACTTAATATCCTAATGATTTTTGGCATAAAAGAAAAATCAGTAATTTTGACCCATACAATGTATTTTTGGCTATTGCTACAAATATACCCCAGCGACTTGAGACTGCTTTTGTGCTCCAGGGTCACACATACACACATATATATATATATATATATATATATATATATATATATATATATAAATAAATATAAAACTTTTATTTCAGACAGTTGCCCAAGCAATATTTTTCATTTTAATTTAGTTTAACTTGTAATAAATTACTGTAATAAAAAATAAAAAAACATTAAGAACTATATAGAAATAAAAAAGTTCAAATAAAATTAAAAAGAAAATTGAAAAATAAAAACTAATTCAAATTTGAATAAAAACTATAATAATAATAATAATAAGAATAAGAAGAAGAAGAAGAAGAAGAAGAAGAACCACCTCAATGATGCTAAAATAACACTGCATTAGGCCAAAAAAAAAGTTGCAATAACGCTATAAACTACATGAAGTAAAAGTTATTCAGAAACACCTTTGTCTGAAGATGCATGTGGTTTTCTTTTTGGCTTTTGGTGCCACAGCTTTTAATCTAGAGGAAATCAAACTGATTTTTGGGATTAATAGTGATGTGTATCAGAGACGCTTTTATGCACAAGAAAATACAGTTGAAGCAATGAATTGACTCAAGACCTTCTGAATGTCTTGCAGGTACAAACAAAACCGTTGATGTGGTCACCACGGTGCGTCCAGCAGCACAGAGCCAGACGCAAATCAATTATGTGGCGGTTTGGCAGTGTTGCACATGGACGATTGGAGAACGCACTACAGGGACCGAATCAGCACCGGAGTGACGCAATCGTGGATTTATGGCAGCGAGACGAGGTGCAATGCGCAGCAGGTGTGGCTTCTCATGCGCTGCCAGCAGTGTTATCACGCGCCTCCTCTTGGACACACGCTCATGTTGTGAGTCTGGACCAGGGCCTGTGATTGGAGGATATGTGCATATCTCGCCCGGTATATTATATTGGAGTGTCTATTTACACTAAGTGCAAATAGCCCACCTTGTTGGCAAAGGCTATTTACACTAACTCCGCCCACCAACGTTTGATTGAGTTAGTCAACACTAAAAAAAGACACTAATTCGGCATCAGTTTCAGTGTCGTAGATGGTAAGGCGCATGCTTTTTGACACGATCGACCCTAGTTCGAGCCCACCTTTTGCCAAACTTTTTTTCTCCCTTTTCAAATCACATATCGCATCAGAAAGACATTTATTTTCAATAAAATAAAGGAAATTAAAAAAAGTTGAAAATAAAGTATCGGGTAGGGTTAGGGTAGGGGTAGGGAGGGCTTTATTCTCCCAATAAGGTGGCATCCATTTAATAATTTGAATTAAAACTATAATTTACACAATACGTTATTATTGAGTACTGTTTTATAATGTACTACAATAATGAGGAGCAGATAATTGCCACTATTTGCAATAAGTAGTATAAATAGCAGAAAATATTGCTATTTTAACAGTGTAAATAGCATCTATCGCTATTTACACTTAGTGCAAATAGTCGCTGCCATATAATATCCCCAGAGCTATGCTGGGAAAATACCTGAAGTACAAGCTACTCAGAATTTCAAGTATTACAGTTACGCAGGTTTTTTTTTTTTTTTTTTTTTTTTTTTTTTATGTTACACAGTTATGTTCGACAGTTTGAGTCTGTAAGATTTTTTATTTTAATAAAATAGTCTAATACTTTTATTCAGTAAGGATACATTAAATTGATCCAGTGTAACAGTAAAGACGTTCATAATGTTACAAAAGGTTTGTATTTCAAATAAATGCTGTTCTTTTGAACTTCTATTCATCAAAGAATCCTGAAAAATAAAATGTATCACAGTTTCCACTATAATATGAAGCAGTACAACTGTTTGTAACATTGATAATAATAATAATAATAATAATAATAATAATAATAAGTTTCTTGAGCAGAAAACCAGTATATTAGAATGACTTCTGAAGGATCATGTGACACTGAAGACTGGAGTAATGATGCTGAAAATACAGCTTTGATCATAGCAATAAATTACATTTTAAAATATATTCACATAGAAAATGGTTATTTTAAAATGTAATAATATTTTACAATGTTACTGTTTTTTTACTGTTTATATATATATATATATATATATATACACACACACACACACTTTACAGTGTTTCATTTATTTATGTTACAAAATTAATGTTTCAATGTGTTACTTAACGATTCATTGCGATTCAATTTAATAATAATGTTATTAATGTTTATCAATGTTATTAATGTATATTAATAATGTTAATAATGTTGTTAATGTTTATTAATCTTATTGTTTCAACATGTTACTTTGTGATCAATTTACTAGCAATTTCTACAGCACATTATTGCAGTGTGAGACAATATTAAACTTTAACTAAACATTTACACTGAACAACTAATACAGCTAGACATACCATAGTAAAGTTGTAAAATACCATACAGCAACCTTCCATGAGGGTTTGGATTGATATGAGGATGAATAAGCAAAGTTTTTTTGTTTTGTTTTGTTCATATAAGCCAGTAACGACACTAACAGATATTTTGTTAAGCTATACGCCAACACTGCTGAGGGTCAAGAGCGAGAACATCATCCGAACGTCAATTCAACATGAAGGGCTGTTGACCGGCTATAATAAGTGGGTCCACCATTAAATAATGAAATTAATTTACTGTTCACCTCAGAACGTCATTTTGATTTGTTTCAGAGATCAGCCGTCCACCCCCACGCAACATCACAACAATACTCCGTTTCCAGACACACAGGCTTCATATGCAAGCCTTTCATCCAGCAGTCTGCAAAAAAGCAAAGCAAGAAAGTGCAAAAAAAATGCAAAGGCAAATCGCTGCGTAACCGTAAGCGTCTGCTGGATCAGAGTTGAAAGGCTGAGTAAGACGCGTCTTTCCACTCCAGGTGTTGTTATCGTTTATCCGTGTTGGAGTCCTTGCGTGTAATGAGTGGTTTATCAGCACGTAACAGGCCGCCTTTAGTAGTAAATCACCAGCGGTAAACAAACCTAGGCGATGACGTGACGCTGTACCTCGTAAGATAAAGCCATAATTAAACCCTCAGCTCTTATCTTCAGACGGGGAATTATGTCATTTAAATCTTCGCCTTGTAAAATAGCCGCCTGAACCAATTACGGGAGGCTCACATGTGTCTCTCTCAAATGTCATTCTCATTTCGAGTAGGAATCGTTTGGGTTGATTGCTGTAACCGAAGGGAAAAATTTAATCAGAAATCCTATATGTGTGATGAGGGTTCAGATCGCTGATCTAACGCTCGTTCTAACGGTCTTTATGTCACGTATTTTAGAAGTGACTTTTAACAAAGTTCGAATGGTTTAATATGCGTTAGGTTATTTTCTATGAAGCTCAAAAGTTAGATATATGTGGTAAACACTAAAAAATGTACTATGGTATTACTGGGTGAATGTCGCAAAAGCTGTCAAGAACATGCCCAGAAGAGATTTTTTTTTAAAAATTGAAATTATTTTATTTTTATAAAATAAAATTTACATTTTTAAAATTGCATTTTTATATTTATAAAGCACTATTTTATTTTTATAAAAGCACAAATTGGGCAAAAAGAAAGTATAGTTTGAAATAAAAATATATTATATTATATATTGTAACTATATTATATATATTGTAAATATATAACTATTATTAAACTTACAGTCAAGTGAATAAAATTGTTCTAAATGCACATACAAAATTAGGGGCGTGACGATTCATCGATATGGATTGATACGATGTCTGACGATGCCACGCGTAAAATATCGATATCTGTAGTATAAATAGGCACCTTTATTTTGGCACTGTCCATATTTTCACATAATATCCGTCTATGCATTACCACACACCAACGCGTGTGTTCTCGTTCAAACTCACGTATCAGGGCTCGATATAAGGACTGCCCGAAGGCACATAGCAAGCATAACGCTTGGGATTGTTGGCGGAACAGTCGAGCGCTGTGTTTTCATCTGAAGCGCACAGACACAGACAACCGCGTCTACACCGCGCAAATACTAAATTGAGTTCTCTTACGCTTTTTTGTGCATGGATGAATAAATACAGACAAAATTACATCAAAATGCACGTTTTGGTGAATATAAACACAGTCGGTTAGGCATATGTCTTAACGTAAACAGTTGGGAAAGAAAAGGCATGTGTATCAGTAGGTGCTTTCGTTCTTAAAGTGAACGCAAACTAATAATAAATCTAATGCTGTCAAAGAAAAATACAAGTGCTCACTGCTCCTGACTAAATAGCCTAACCTTTGTAACATCAAAAATGATTAATCTATATTTAATTCATACAGTGAAGACTATGCAGTTATTTTACATTTGATTATTACATTTCTGTAGCGTACCTGAAAATTTATTTTAGACTGAGCTGAAAAACCTGAATAAACACTGTTTATTGAACTTGTGTCTTTGTTCTATTGTATTTATTTTCTGCTATTGCTTGTAATTTGGTTATCTGTAGAAAGGTTTTTAGCACTGAGCCCATATTAGCAGCCAGAATTGTTTTTCCAATTGTTTATTTTCTTTATTATTTACAAAAAAAAAAAAAAAAGTGCAGGCCTATTTTTTTTGTTGTGAATGTCCCAATTGAGGTACAGGATGTGAAAATGTCAGATAAATGTTCATGTTATATATTTTGGTTGCATTTGTGAGTTAATAAAAATGTAGATGGTTGTTTAAAATAGGTATATAATATCATAATATTGACGTCTCGATCGATATACTCCTGTATCGAATTGAATCGTAGAATTTTTTGAGGTATCGGCAAATATCGTATCGCTGGGTATGAGAATCGATATCGTATCGTGACAAACCATCCGATTTACACCCCTATACAAAATAATAAATAATTTCATAATGTGTGTCCAGACAAGATTTACTTTTAAATTTTCAATTTCACATTTATTTGTATAGCGCATTTCAAAGCAGCTTTTGAACAAATGAATGTTTCTACATTACAACTAAGAGTGTATTAAATGAATGCGATTTATTTATGTATGTATTTATTTACTTATTTTTTTAGTATTACAATAATGAACATTTCTGGGGTGAAATGTGCTTAATTGCCATGAAAAAAAATATATATAATTTATAATTTTATAAATTAATAATATAATTTTATACATTATATAATTTATGTACATACATACATACATACATACATAATATAGTAAAATAATTAAATTAATTAAATCAAAAAAATAATAATGTTTCTACATTACAACTAAGAGTGCATTAAATTAATATTTATTTATTTATTTATTTATGTATTATAAAATTTCTGGGGAGAAAACAAAAAGACTAAAATAATTAAAAATCTATTCAAAAACAATACAAACAAATAAATAAGCTAATGAATGAATGAATGAATGAATGAATGAATGAATGTATGTGGGGGTGAAATATGATCCAGACATTTCTTTGTGAGATTCTGTTTTGTTGAAAATATACCACAGTAATACCATGGTATTCCCTAGAGTCACTTGGAGTACCATGCAAACACCACAATTCATGAATACAGCAATCATTCAGCACTATGGGAAAACACAGCATCACATCTGACAAATATCACAGTGTTTCTCCACAAAGGACAAAATAATGTTAATCAGTCTATTTCAATTAAAAACGAAAATCTGTGCAATCGTACGTACATTTCAGCAACTGAAGTAAATTACCAAGACATGAAATTATCATAAAACAGGCAAAGGAGAGAAAAGCATGTCAATTAGCTGTGATAACTAGCACGCACACAGATATAATTAAAACACGCTGCTGTTAACAGTTTCTTAGAGTGCACCATCGTGCATTAGATTTACCCTGGCAATCCGCATCAAACGTCCAGCGACGGACGCTTTCGTTAAGCAGAAATGACCAGCGTCCATGTGCCTCCAAACTATTCACCCGTGACTGAGAGAAAGGTCACGGCTTTGGATGCAGCGGACACGCATCTGGCCCAAATTAGAGCATGAAAAGGCGCCGCTTCTCTAGCTGACATCCACTGCATCAAATGAGGGCCGTCTGACCATCTCAAAAGCGCTCAAACGATGCCAAGGCGATGCCAGTGACCCCCGTGATGTGTCAAGAATGATCTCTCACATTCAACATGCGCCGCACAACAACAACTCCCATCACATCAGTGCAAGAGCCGAGCCGTAGTGATTATTGTCACTCCATGGAAAATCTCCCATGCTCGGGTTTTAATGAAGACGGGAGAGCGCGGAGAACTGGGGCAGTCCGAGACCGGATCAGACGAATTGTCGTGTCTCTTGGGTATTAACTTACAAAGCCCATTACAGCAGTAAAACAACAGGGAAACGCATGCAAAAGCCCAGCGCCTCGTCACGTCCTGCACCAGTCCTAATCTCTCTGAGATATGCATCACTGCATCAAATCCCACTGTATTCGCAGATTAAACTCGTGACATTAGAAACAGATGCGCAGTGGTCGTATCATAACTTATGCACACTGAAACTATCGTTTATACGTCCAAACGGCTCACTGGCGTGCTGATTCTACTGCGAACATAGAGAAACACACATTCACATCTTTGAAAAATGCTTTGTTAAGATTCCCTAGGGGTTTCTTCAGTCAAGTCCAAGGAACACTTTAGGTCAAAAAGAACCTCAATGACACAAAAGACTTATTTAAAAATTAAATAATTAAATTAAATGGCTAGGCTTATCATTTTAGTTTCTTCTACTAAATATTTTATTCAAATATGCATGAAACATTATTGTAATAAAACAAAAGCTAAATCCAAAGAATGCAGAAACAACTTTTACATGTGAAAATACACACACACAGAGAATACTGCTAATGTAATAATTATGAAGTGTGGCAATGTCTCCAAGATGCTTCAAGAAACCTACCTGCAAAGCTACAGCACTGTTAAAAGTTTTAGGCACTTGTGTAAAAATGCTGTAGAATGAGGATGCTGTTGAAAATAATGTCATAAATAGATTTTCTTTATCAATTAACCTCTATTAACTAAATTAAAGCAGCTTTTGCCCTAGGTGCACTTGTGCATAGTTTTTCAGGTAGCTTTGCAGGTAGGTTTCTTGAAGCATCAGTTCTTCTGGATTTAGTCTGTCTCAGTTTGTTCTGTTTCTTCATGTCATTCATGGAACAAACAAAAATCTCATTGGATTAATACAATTAATGGCAAAATGAGTGTTTGGAAATGTAAACTGATATCTCCTATTGACACACTACAGGAAAAGATAGAAATAACTGAATTAAAACCATTTTTAGCTGCTGAAAATACTAGTGTTGTAATCATTTTGGCCACCACTGTCATTTAAATAATTAAAATAACATGATAAAAAAATAATAATATAATATAATAATATATCTTAGGCGAAACATTAATAATGAAGAGGTGAAATGTATGATCTAGTTTTGAAGTCAAAATGTTTATTTCCTATTTAATTTCTTAAGTTTATATTTATGTATTTTCTCTGTACCAAAACCGAAAAAAAAAAAAAACCAACAGAATGTATCTGAGCAAAGAATCAGAAGAGGCCACTTTTGTCTTACGGTGTGACTGTAACCCTACATAGACAGATACGCACACAAAACTGAACAAAACCAAACCAAAGCAGGAAATTCAGAGCACATCCACTTCAGGACACAGCGAGAAACAAATCCAGAAATGATTAAAATCTGGATGTTGAATTGTGGAGCCATACATGCTGAAGCAGCTGTCATATTTACAAATGTTTTCTTTGTAAACATTCATACTTAAACCACATTGAGCATCTCCCCACACTATAATGACTGCTATCCTTTCTTAAAAAAGACAGCAATATATTCATGTTATTGCCAGCAACTTATTTATACGTGGAATAATCTGATACGATGCAAAGCAGCACATATAAAATCACCAGCACATAATAACTGGCTGAAACATCTATTTGCATGTGCTATTGTAATGCATGCATCCATAAAGCGCTCTATAACTGCTGCATGGACATAATTTCACATATGCAGCTTTTGTGCTGTCACTAATTTACATTTTAACAGAACTCCAGTAAAAAGGCGACACATTTATATACTGAGAGTGTTATATCAGTCTGAGAGTGTTTTTCTATATGCATGTATATTATTACTGACATCAAGGCCGGAATATGCTGATCTCTCATGTCTGTACTTATCTTATTACTATAACCATAAGACGAGAGACTAACAGCTCCCTGAGGAAAATGACATTGCTCTTTCATAGCGCACAAGTCTTAATGGAGTTCGTAGTTTAGTGGACCACTGATATGAGTTTTCCAATACGGATAACTAGAGGCTGATGCAATGCTGGTTTAAACGTGATAGAAGATCTAACAGCTGTCTAGGAGGAACAACTGACATATCGAGAAGATCTCATTGGTGATTTTCTTCTCCCTTTCCAGACCAGTTTGCATGACTTAGTCAAGCTTAAACTTCCTGTTTCACTCCCACCTGAGCCGCAGACCATCAGCCCACTGGAGTCATGCCGCCTGACAGCAGGCAAACTCTCTTTTTCTCTTTATTTCTTTCATGCCAGCATCATTCTGGTTCAGTCTATCCCACACACACACACACACACACACACACACACACAGGCAGAGATAAACTGCACACTGTCACTGAAACACTGCCGTCCTCAAGTCAGCGCTCAACACGGCATGGAAAATCTCAATATATCTGCAATAATGTCACAGAATGCTGTTTTGATGTAGTAAAAGGAGAGGTGCTGGTTTCAAGGATGAATGAGTGACTGATCAAACTAACATCCAACTGCTTCTGTAATGTCAGCTTTTTTAAAGTGAAACAAGACATTAATATAAAAATATAGAGGAAATATAGGAAACATAGGAAATATATGTACGGTTCTATCCATTAGGAATTTAGGAATTATTAATAAAAAGTTCACAGAGACAAGATATGGAATAACGTTCACAGTTCATTGTGTCCAGACGGGATTAATGAGAAGGATTTTTTTCTTCATTTTATAATGTTGAGAACTTTTGAGTAGAAAATGTGCTTAATTTTCATATAATGAAAATTAAATACTTGAAATAAATTGATAAAAATATAAAATAAAATAATCCAATTTAATATAATCTTAGGTGAAACATAAATAATGTAGGAGTGAAATATGATTTTTTTTTTTTGTAAAATATGATGTATTTTTTTTATTTCATATTTGCTCTAATACACATTGTATTTTGTATAAGATTATATTCATATGATTACATTTTTAAAAGTAAATTTTTGACTCCAAAACTACAATTATGACAGTGAATGCACAGTAAATACAGTTAAGACCACACATAAAAAATAATAAATATTAATTCATAAGAAAACGTATCTATCTATCTATCTATCTGGGATGTCTGCTATTTACCAATTTACCAATTTCTTTCATACAAAAAAAACTTTAAAAAAAAACTTCAACCTCCAAAAACAAGCTGCTTAAGATTTTTAGCATTATGTCTATATCTTAAGGTTGGTTTTAAATATTAATACCTTTTCTCTAATTTCTCCACAGTTTTGAAGCCATCATTATTCAGGTCTAGTTTTGGGTGCAAAAAATCCTAAATCAAACTGAAAGGCTGACTCACATCATGAGTAATATCGTCATTATTTCACACCCCATCACCCGAGCCGAATAAAAACAGTATTCTGTGCGTGATTTCATCTGAAGAGCACCTTCGTCCCGGGGTCGCAGTGGGCCGTACGATCGGGACCAGGTCCGTCGGCGGATCTGATCAAAGCTTGCCTGAGATGGCAGGCCTCGTGTCAAATTCGTGATGTAGGATCGCCCGGCTTGACCAAACGGCTGCTCGCTCGCAAAGACAACACACATTCCCAGAGATTGGAAATCCGCGAGCTGTCCGCAATAGCCATAATCAAATATGAATGGCTCCAGTAATACTGCTGCGCTCTTGAAAGACACAGGTGAACAACGGGCAATAACTCAACAAGATGAATCATTTTCAGGGAGACGTTTGGAATCGAGGGCTTACTTTGATGGCAAGTGCTGACGGGGAGTTCATCCTATCAATGGGTTACGCCTCTGAGTATCTGCGTGGACTGCAGTCTGGGAGAAGTTCAGGCTGAATCTTCATTTCGGAGATTTACGGACAATCCGGTCCTGGACTGGGAACAGGTTAGAGGCATCCGAACATTACTAGGCAGGGAATGTCGTGTCCGAACACATGCAGCACCGGTGGAGCCTGTGGAGATGGGTTATCAGAGAAAAGCCTGTAGCTACACCTGACCCACTCCAGCCCTCAAGTGACCACAGAGGAATAGAAACCTAATTCTGCAGCATTTTCAAATTTAAACCTGGGTGGTGTGTGAAAGTTTTTAAGAGGAGAGAAGAAACCTCTTGAAAGTCTTGAAATGAGAGGTTTTATGGCTTCATTTTGAACGAATCTTCAATATGACTCAGGAATAACGAGTCATCTCCGCCAGTGATTCATTCATTTTGTACAAGAAACAGATATGATTAGTTCACCTCCAGAGTCGTTCGTTCATAATTCCTGTTTACTAAGTGTTTTACTCCTACAGTTACAACATGCATTTCTGGTTTCAAATTGTTGCTTTTTTATGTCATACAATTTATAAATTTGTGAATTTCTGTCATGCTGGTTCTTTTCCATAACATTGAATGTGGCAATAAAGAGATGGTTAATGCTTTAAACTTCATCCGTATGATGGGGAAAATCATTCTGATAATTCCTAAATTTAATACAACATTACATTAGTATTATTGACTGTAAGATCCTGAGCCTGGAAGCTGACACGTGACAAAAAAAAAAAACAAGCAACTCGGACTCGAAGAGTAACTTAAACTAACCAAGACTAACTTAGTAAACTAATCATTTCAGTTTCTTCTAATTTAGCCTTGGCTACATTATAGTTTTGTCTTAAAAAGACAAAACTATATATCATATATATATATATATAAGTGATATATAAAGTGATATATGCTATATAACAAAACTGCTTGATTGTTTATCATTGCAAAATGTACCTATATTATTATCCAGATCTAATCTGGTAAATGCAACTATAAGGCATGAAGATATTAAGATATTATAAACATTAACATCATGATTTTCTCTAAAGCTGCTTTAGAAACAATGTGTATTGTGAAAAGCAATTACATTTGACTTGACATTTTTCTTAGACAGCGCTAAGATTAAATGAAGAGCAAACAGAAAAGTCTCTTGCTTCTCAGAGGACTGTCTGTGAAAAGAGAGCCCAGAAATCTCACACGCGTCTCCTCTAGAGTTTCAGAAAAGAGCTCAATGTTTCAAACTGTGCTCAGATTTGCCAAGATAGCAAATGCATGCAAAACTCCTCAGACCAAATAATCTGAGCCATCCACCATATCAACTATAGGTCGCCATTTGCATCTATTTTTTCCTCTTCTACAGAATTTTAGGAGAAACATCTCCTAAAGTCTCCTGAGCAATGAAAGGGCAACCTCTGAGCTACAAAAATGTCTTCAGGGACTCTAAAGCAATCACAGACAGCCTGTTTAGTGCTGGTTAATTACCATCGAAAATCGACTGCGTTCCACTGAATGGCATGGAAATTAATTATTGTTAATGTACTTATTTATATATATATTGTTTGTGCGTCTGCCAGGAAGCACTGCGGGCGACGTACGGACCATTGACAGAGCAACAAAGCAGAGCAGCTCTCTTTCTCCAGAAAAACAAATGCACGTCTGACGCAACTCATAAAAGAAGCCCGTGTGAGACATTCTAACATGTATTTACTGCCGTCTCCTCTGACAAATGCCAACTCATCCAGCCAAGCTAAATTACCATGGTAACATGCTACTGGATGACCAACATCGAGAAAGAAATGATTAAAACGCACTATGAAACTGTGAAGAGGGAGTCAGTTTCACATTTGTTTATTTCCTATCAGTCAAAACCAACAGATTTCACATCTCTTCATGATAATCGGTCGAGTCGAATTTGGGAAAATGCTTGCCATTTTTTCTCTTAATGTGTCATGCAACATTTATCATCACAAATTATAATATCCGCAACAACTGGGGTGAAAAGACAGATTGATAAATTTGTGAATTACAGTCTGCACAGAGATCAACTCATTTGCAACTGTCGGCAAAATACAGAAAGCACGATGATGCAAATAGCATTCATGAATAGTTTTGCATCTTCACATTTCATTACTCTGAGTAAATCAGAACTATATGCTCAAAACATTTCCTTCACAGACATTCAAATCTAAAAGCAGTTGTCTCACCATGTGCATCTGCCGCTACTAAACATCAATAATTAATCATGCACAATGCTTTTGGGGCTCTGTTGCATGCAAAAAAAAACGCTTTTTTTTGGTCCATATTCAAATAAAGACTCATTCTCAAGGGTACCGCTTTGAGTAACAGTAATACAGCCTGACAGAGTAATGACAGTAATTATTGAATTATTGTTGTGGTGCTCCAAAAAAAATGCTTTTGAAAAAGCCACTTGACCTTCATGTAATCATGGCTACCTGAAAAACACACAGCTTTTCATTTTACTCCACTGCTGTTTGCATGCTTCACTACTGATGGCGCAGGGAATAATGAGAGAGGCAAACTCAAGGTAAAACGCTGTGTTCATTCTAATAATACCTCCTTTATTTCAAAGGTATAAAGCCTTGTGAATAACAGATAGAGAGTGAATTGAATGAAAAATAAGGTTTAAAAGCAAATATTCTGTTCAAAACAACATTCACGTGTGTTAATCCAGCCATTCTGGTGCATGTGCTGTCTGTGCAAAACTCGCTCTGCATCTAAAGCTATTACAATGTAAACAATTAGCTAAATAGAAAATGAGCCATTGTATTGGCAAACATTCAGAATACATTCTAATGTCCAGTTGATGTATAAAATCAAATCCAGTCATAGTTTTCTCATAAAATATCCTGATCCACTCTAAATTACATCACACTACAGGAGAAAAAAAAATGAGTCCAATGGTCCCTCTAAACTACACACTTCTGATGTAGTTCCCATTCAGACTAAAAAAAAAAAAATCTGCCAAGAAGGCAGACTAAAAAATGCATGAGGATAAAAGCAAAAGATCTTGAAAAAGAGCTAAACGAATGAGTAGTGTTTCAACTGAACATCCATTTATTTTTTTAACTATGTAGTCAGAAGCATATAAATACATAACAGCACACATGAAACACATATGCATTATTATTTGCTTTTGTAATCTTGATAATACAGTAGTTTTGCATACATACACATTTATTTATAGAGACACACACACATACATGCAAACAGTGAATCAAGTGAAAATGGCAAAAGTCTGAGATCAAGCGAAACTGAATGTGATTTTATTTTTATTTTTCTAATTTACTGCAAAATAAAAATGTAAAAATTACATTTTGCAATAAATCAAAAAAATGTTATTTTAAATTTGATTTATATATTTTTAATCATTCACATACAAAGTATAATATTTCATATTCTATAAGTTGTCCTTTTTCTTTATGTTGGGATGAACAAACCCTGATGATCATGTTCTCCAACATGCTTTGTGCTTAAATTAATGCAAAAAAAAAAAAAAAAATCAATGTAAATCACTTTTTTTTTCAGGATCAACTTATTTCCAGTGTTAAATGACAAACCAAATCTCAGCTTTTTAATTTTCAAGGTGGCCAAAGCATCCCTGCAATAGATATACGTTTTGCTGAGCAAGAACAAATGAAAGGGAACACTGGATGCAAATGCCATGTTGATTTTCAAAAAAACTAACAAAGCCTGCAGATATTATAAAGATTCAGTTAAGATCTTAATGCATTTCACTTTATGAAAAGACAAAGCTGTTATCAGTGCTAAATGTTAAAGCAAACTATTTTGTTCTGCCGTGAGACTTCATCACATACATATCGCCCACTCTGCCTCAGAACAACAGTGAGAAAGCAGCCGTTGTTTCATGGGCAACTGGGTGAAAAGCCCACACAGTCAGGAAGACAGCGAGGCCGGAAACACGGGGGGTCGAGTTCCTTTGGCATAAGCCGGATCTCGGAGCAGGTGTGGGATCCTAACACAGCAGATAATTTAAGCAAAGGTCTGCTGCAGAGGCACCTAAAGCAGGTGCAAAACTGCAGCGGCGCTCCCTGAACTCCACCGCCAGACCGAGATCAATTAAACGGGCCTGATGGTCCTCCTTCCAGGAGTCATAAAACCTCTCTCATTTGTAACCCATATCTGTCATCTCTACCGCCCCCCAGGCAACACACATCAACTTCCCCAACCCTCGCAGTCCCGCTGCGCTAAGGTTTATACTCAGACTCAGTAAAAGGTAATCAATGTTGTCCGTGGCACGCCGCTTCTTCCACACGATCTATCAAAGAGGGCCGCGTGTCCGGGCCCTGAGTCTGAGGACCCGAAGGCGACGAGGCCGGTCGCGAGACATAAATCAAGACGAATCTATAACACATTAGTTCATGTGAGTTCGCAGCATGTATGTGCTTGTATGGAAAAGCGCTGCTGACAGGCCTCTGCAGTCGGTGCATGAGATCGCATATCAACGTAGCTGTCAATAGCACTCAGCAAATGCATGGGAATGCAATGACACATACATACAGCCACAGAGCGAAAGGTGAAAGCAGCCGATAATTCACATGGCTGTGTTTATAATTGTGGGCTGCGTTAAAAATTAACGCGATAATTACATGCGAGCTGGAATGCGCTGACGCAACTCAGGTTTCATTAGCGGAGGATAATCCGAAGGGTGCGATGCTTTAAGGCATCTCTGGACATACATCAGTCGCTTAATTGGATAATCTAAATCGCTGATTGGATATCGAGTTCCAACGTGGGCTCCGAGGGGCACAATGGGGAGCTGGGTAAATGACAACGATCAGCGAGAACAGAGCCGAGACGCTTGAGGATTAAACGGAGATCATGTTGGCACACAACGAGGGGCAAACAGCCACCGGTTCGTGAACGAGAGAGGAAACGCTGTCAACTTTCACACAGCGCCTCCCTTGCTTAACTGAGTTTTTCCCACACACGTAGAAGACATGAAAGGCATGTGCCTTCTCAGGAGACAAACTTATTGACTTATCGACGTGGATAAGTACCACGCGGTCAAAGCTGCCTTGCTCTTACTGGAAACTGCAAGATAAAGAAAACATGCAGTAGAGAATGGAGTTTTTAAGCAATCAAAATGCATGCAAAATCAAATGCATGAAACATGGATGCAACTAACAGTGACATTTTTTACTTGTTGAAAAAGGATTATTCCCTATGCAGACATAAAGCATTGAGGAATGATGTAGTCATGATGTGGCCAATCAGCCAAAATTAACCATTCCATGCAACAATATGTCTATGCATTAGATGACTAATGCATATATACATACATGCATGCATTAACCAGAGCAGACATAAGAAGTTAGCTAATTACTGACTAAATATAAATAGAAGAGAGTGTTCTTATTGTGATATTCATTAAACACTCAATCATCTACAAAAAAAAAAACAAAAAAAAAAAACAACCAAAGCATGACGAAATTCAGATAATCTGTTATGGGGATATTGGTGAAATGGTGAAGTGCCGAAATGTAATTTTGGAGGGATTCCAAACATTAGAAATCCTATAACGCACAAAGGAGTCAACTTCCATTAAGTCAAACACAGGAGATCATCACCTGAATATTACAGAAATCATTCCTTGTTTAAACACTGAAATGATTCTGAAAAATATTACACAAGTCTATAATATATGCACTAGTCAATACTAAGAAATACAGAAATATCTTATCAGAATATGCACATCATGCTGGTTAAGCTGAGAATTGTAGCTATTTTAGGCAAAATGTTATTGACAGTACTCTAAATGATCTACCAAACCAACAGATCCCACCAATAATCAATCATTTCCAGTCTAATTGAGCAGATTTAGACTCTAATCAATAGCTGATCACCTCAGTAACACACAAATGAGTCAGGCTTCCGTTCAGTCAAGAACATCAAAACAGAAGTTCATTTGATAATTCTGCAACACATTGCTCAAGTTTCAATACTGATGTGATACTAAATTATTGCCAAGATGAGTTACGGTGGTGGAAAAACACAACCCATGATCACTGTAACCTTTAAAATATGCATCATCAATGAAAAGAAACGGAGAAACTATTTTAGATACAGAGAGCGCATACAGGTAAAATGGGACAAACTTAATCATCTTTATCATTAGTGTATACTCTTCCTTTACTAAAAATGATAGATCACAACATAATTTGGACAAATAAAGGTCCCACCTGTATTCACCCTACACATATTTATTGCATTTGCATATACAGTACATATATGTTGTTAAATACCGGCAAGCCGACACACAGACACCATGTTCTGGACACCGTTTTGAATGATCTGCCAAACTAATCCAATAAATCATCGCCATAATCAATAATTTCGGTCTATATCAGCAGATTTTGAAATTGAACAATAGATGATCATCTCAATAACACATCGGCCGGTGTCTATAGAATTTCTAGGCAACTCTCTTCAACTTTTCGTTCAGGCAAATGCACATATCGATGATATGAGAAAACAAAAGACGCATTGAAGATAAAACGGCTTATTGATTCAGACACAAACTACCGGCAACAAGTTGCGCGTAACCCTTCTATATATGATACGATCTGTCTTATAAACACATCCCCAGCCGTATTATACATCTCAATAGGTGTTCTACATAAGAATCTGAGAGTTGGACACATGCAGTGGCTATAAGTCTCTGTAAAGGCATAAGTTTATGAAGAGGAGCTTTACCTGAAGCGCAGTCACACTGAAGCCTCGGCTGTGGATTTTACGCACTGTGTTCCGCGTAATTCGTGCTGCTCCTCTATAAGGGTACGATCCTCAATGCGGCGCGGTGTGAGCGCTGGGGACAGACGCGAAGCGAAGCGATGCGATGCCTGCTCTCCTCTCCTCTCCGCCGCCGCGCGTGGAAAGAGTCTCTTCGGTCTCCAGTGCGCACGTCTGACAGCAGCGCGCAGCCTCATGCGGCGAAGAGCAGAACTGACTGAATAAGAGCAGGGCTGAGAGTTCACATACTGCTGCTTGCACACTTGTGTTAACCCTCTACGTATGCAATATGAAAGAAATGTTTCATTTGCCTTCTTGCATAAAATGGACCTCATTCATATTGGGGGAGCACACACCGTTCCGCTTAGTGTCAAGATGTTTATATTGCATCTTCTTGCACATTAGTACAGTAAGTGCTCCTGTAAACCAGAAAAAAAGCTCTTCTGATTCTGTCGACTCTGCATTTTTTTTTTTACTTATGTCACAATAAATAATGAATACAAACATAAACAGTCGTATTAAACTATATTATTACACTATGCAACACAACGATTCTAATAGAAGTACGCAGCGGCAAATGCAAAAATTATTTTTCGTTTGTAAATAAGATTATTGATGTACGTTTTATTTAGTCGTTTACTTCGAATTTTGCTTCAAAATTTTACTTTTCAATTCTCGATTTTTGTTAAGTGTACGGGGTTAAATGCGACAGCGCAAAATACAAGTAAAATTAATTGGTAATCGCATTTTCTTTTTTAGAAATCATACAGTTGCTTACTGAACTTTTGACCATTACGAGGCGCTGTCACTTAACTGCTACTGGATTAATGATAGCAAGGCATAATGTTCCTATTATTTTTTGACATTTTACCATTGAAGATTTGATAAAAGTAGGCCTTTTAAGACTTATATGCTAGCATGCTGTTCCGAATTCTGCAGATGTCACTGTCAAGATGCCATAACAATAATCCATAATCAATTTAGTGACAGCGCCACCTAATGGCAAAATACAAAGTATTGTGTCAAAGCTTGCATTGTAACCCGGTGTTGTGCCCATTTTCGACCCCCTGCCAAATTATTACCCCTCTCGTTGAAATCGCTATCCGATTGCCTAATCCTAACCCCTCCCCCACACCTAACCTAACACCTAACAATACTAGGGGGGTAATAATCTGGCAGG
>JAFVLL020004608.1:0-20005 GCA_021397915.2 Tor tambroides | reverse complement strand
CTGAACAATACTCGGCACTGAATGGAGGTGGAAGCTTCCTATTTAAGGTGTGTGTGTAATTGTGTGATTGGTCTCAGGTGTGAGCGTGTGATATGTGAAATGGCTGCTGGGAAATGTAGTCTGGAGTATTGTGAAACAGTCTGTGTAGTGTAAGAGTCAATATGATGAAAGGACGACCTCTGGTGGCTATCGGGCGGAAGGCCACAGACCGGATTCGTGACAATTATCAGGTGTTCTCCAAACTCTTCAGGCATTATAGGAGAAAACTCAGAGCTGTTACCCTGGGAAAAGGACGTTGCAATAATTGGGTGCCAATAATTGTGGCCAACATGAACTATTGAAAGCACACAATGAGATTTTCCCCCCACTTTCAACTGTTTTACTTCAATGATAGACAATGAATTTTTTGAATGAAAGATAAAAAGGATAAACAATGTAGATTTATTTTCACAGCCGCCATTGCTCATATTTACCAAGGGTGCCAATATTAGTGGAGGGCCCTGTAACTAGTGTTGAAACTTTTCTCTGTTTATGTGCTGTAGCCTGCAGCGAATCATCAAAACTGGTGGTTGGACAGGTCGGGGATACAGTTACTCTTCCATGCAAATATGACATTATCACTAATGGCCTATTGAATGTTTGCTGGGGGAGACATCAGTCATGGTTCAGCTGTGAGAACACTGTTATCTCCTCCGATGGCTTGCAAGTGACCTACAGAGAGTCACGTAGATTCAGCTTGGCCAGTGGAGTGGAGCGAGGGGATGTTTCACTTACCATAAAGGCTGCTCAAAAGAGTGATGCTGGGATGTACGTGTGCCGTATCGAGATCCCTGGACTTTTCAATGACATTAGTTACAATGTCTATCTGTTTATTAGCAATGGTAAGTAACCGCTTGGTTTGATATCAGTGTTGTTGTGCTGACACTGTGATGATGTACAATACTCCTGTTCTTCCATAAAAGGACTGGATACAAAGACAGTCATCTCAGAAACACAACTGATTCCTGGAACGGCAAATCAGGAAAAGCAAGGTATGAAAGTCCTTACTTTTGCAGAAGTGCTTTTCAAGTGGTCTGTAGGACTACTTCTTTTGTTGCTGATGTTAAAAGTCGTACATACAAGGACATGGAAAAATAGACAGCAAAGATGCTTTATAGAGATTTATCATTTGTCACTTAAAATGGAAATTCTGTCATTTACTCACCCGTAAGTTGTTCCAAACCTGTATGAGATTCTTTCTTCTGTTGAACATTAAAGAAGTTATTTTGAAGAATGTGTGTAACCAAACAGTTGCTGGTTGCCATTGACTTCTATAGCATGGAAAAAAAATACTATGAAAGTCAATGGCTACTATCAACTGTTTGGTTACCAACATTTCTTTTGTGTACAACAGAAGCAAGAAATTCAGACAGCTTTGGAACGACACAGAGTTCATTTTTTGTGAACTGTCCCTTTAAATTGATCAAAAGTGATATTAAAGACATTCATAATGTTCTCTTTTAATTGAATGCTCTTCTTTTGAACATTAATTCATCAAATAACCTACAAAAATTTTAAGCAGCTGTTTTCAACTGTTTTCAACATTGATAATAATGTTTCTTGAGCATCAGATCAGCATATTAAAATAATAATTTAAGAATCATGTGACACTGAGGACTGGAGTAATGTCTGCTGAATAAATTACCATTTAAAACTTTAAAATTGAAAACAGTTATTTTAAATTTTATAATATTTCTACTGTATTTGTGACTGAATAAACGCAGCTTTGTTTTCAAAAACATAAAAAACAATAACCAACACACTTTTTTGTCTGCATTTCCATTCATTAATTTCACTGATTAATTAATAATTCATTAACCAATGCATTTATTGGCCATATTATTAACCATAATTTATAACATGAATTACCAATACTAACATAAGTAGTTGGAGCACAATGGTCGGAAAACGTTTCACCAGTGGTCAAAAAGCACTAGGATCATAAGTTCAGATAACCCAGACTAACCCTTTTTTGTTTTAACACAGTCTACTATGTATCAGACCCAACCACACTCATTACTGAGCTTTATATCATATCAGAAAAGACAACTGCAGGTATGATCACATAATCATGACCATATTTAATCAACACTGAAAGTGATCCAGCAATATAAGACAATACATGAAAAGAGTATAAACGTAATGATTTATTTCAGAAGCTACTGACATCTACATGGAGGAAGCCGTTGCAGTGGTCCATACTGAGGTATTGCAAAGGCACATACATTAGCATTTCAGCATTTGCTGTCAATCTGTATTTTGTCTTGAATATGTTGTAGGTAATTTATGTATGTATGTAAATGCATATTGATTTTATATTTGGACCTGAAGAAGGTGGTACATACATGCTGTGTCTCATTCTAGGATACCATGGAAACATTTGTCATAAATACTGTAAGAGTGGGGGCCATTGTCTTCATCCCGGGTTTAATCATCGCACTTCTGTTCAGTAAGTAGAGTAGCAAGTAATTACATTTAATGGTTTAGCTCTGGAGAAATATTAAATACTTGTAAAAAAAAAAAAACATAAAAAGCTCATGACATCTCTCAAGAACATGTACAGACCACATTTCATTCTAAACTCAAAAGAGAGTATATAAGAAATTATAATGAGGATAAGAAAATAAATGTTTTGTTGTTGTTGTTGTTTCTTTGCAATGTGACATTATTTTTGATGAAGCATAATTTTGAAAATTACATTTTGTATTGTTGAATAATATGTTGTAATGGTCATTCTCACTGTCAAGTAAAACATTAATGTATTGATATGTAATATAGGGGGTGAAATATGTGACCTTGTCAGGCTGTCATTTACACATATGTCATATTCACTCAAATAAACCTCTATATCCAACAATTTTATATACATATATATATATATATATATATATATAGGGGGGGTGGAATATGTGACCTTGTAAGGTTATCATGTTCACATATGTCATATTCACTCAAATAGATCTCTGTACCCAACAATATAGAGTTTGCAAAGTGTACTGAACATTTTATTTAATGCATGACCAAGAAACACTTACTCATTCCATATGGCTGTGTGGAAACTTCTGCAGATCCTTGTGCTGCATACAGCGTTAAATTTGGCTCTCAGAATGTGCTTCCATGGCTGAGTGGAAGTGAAAGAGGTGACTCACGGCCCGTTTTGCTTACTGTGCATTAACACGTCTATCTGAACGCTCTGCCCTCAGGACTGCGGTGCTCCAGAGAACACACCAGCTGCATGAGAATATAAAATCTAACAGCCTTCCCGGCCCAACAACCACACAAAGGATATGGTGTGATAGTTCTGAGGTCACTATGACTGTGTAAAAACCACATATATGGTAACATGGATTTTTTTAAAAAAAAAAATTTATGGTCTCAGTACCTAATATTTATAAAATAATTGATCAGATTAATCTAAATCTTAGATAATTTATTTACATTATTGTGTTGTTGATCTTTATTTTTTCACTGTACTAGCCTATGAAATGTTTGTTATCTTCACTTGTAACATATTTTTGTAAAAATCTTCCAAACTGTAATCTAATGTCATGCATCTCTTTCTCAGAAATCAATTACTAAATGTCCAAACTCCACGTGGGATTAAAGTTTTGAGCGTTTGTTTGGAAACGCAATTTCATTTATCACACAATAGCGGCCTCTAGTGTTCAATGCAGTTGCATAAAAAATGTCAACCTAGAAATTTTAATAATGTACAAAAACTTAAAACTTAATAAACAAAAGCAAAAAAAACAAACAAACAAACAAAAAAAACTCGCGTGTGATGTTTTAATGTTAATATGTTTTCACACGCCTCTCTATCATTATTTGAAGTTGACCACAGAGTAGTAGGTCACATATGGAAGTGAAACTCTAAAAAAGAAGTCTGACTGCACATTTAAGAAAAACTGAGGTGTCATGTGCATGTTGACTTCCGCATAAAGGGTTATCATGTAAGAAGAGAGATGAGGCTGTCTTGAGCATTACTTGCAGAGAGAGAGAAACCTTTTCATCATGCCTGATCTTCACAGCTGGTTCTTTGCATCCTGGGTTCTCTGTTATATCACAAGTGAGTTTCAGATTTATATTGAAATGTGGTTACAATCAGTAATTTGTGACACCGAGGAAAAAGACTAAAAATACTTACAATTAATATTTTGAAATGTTTTATTTATGTAATTATGCAGTAACCCCTAAAATCATTTTATGCGAACAAGGCACATTATCTAGAATTTTGTAGTATAAAATATAAAAGGTTAGTTTAAAAAAAACTCTCTGTCTCTCTCTCTCAGTTTCAAAATGCAGCGACGTCATAGTACAGAGTTTCGAGGGTGAGAGTGTCATTTTGCCATGCAAATATGACAGCAAATATCATGGAAAATGTCATATATGCTGGGTGATAGGAGACATTCCCACTATGGGTTGTGGTAATGAAATTATTGGAAGTGATGGAGATAAAGTGGTGAGGAAAATATCATCCAGATACCAGCTGGCGGGAGAAATACAGCATGGAGACGTGTCCCTGACAATCCTAAACATTGAAAAAACAGACTCTGGCAAATATGGATGCCGCATACATGTGCCTGGACTGTTTAATGATGAGATGTATTACGTCCACTTGATTGTTAATGACGGTAAGTGTTGAAAGCATAGCTTTCCAATGCCAAAACGCTTGAAATGACTAAATCCCAGTGATTTAATTGTTCAAAACAGTCATTCTGCTAGTGTACTACTCCTATTGTATTTTTTCCTATTTATTTTTACATTTTGGGGTTAGTAGGACTTTTTTTTTTTTTTTTTTTTAAATACTTTTTTTCAGCACGGATAAATTAAATTGATCAAACTTGAAAAATTTATATGATGACTGCTGCTAAAACAACTAGCTGGAATAAATTACATTTAAAACTGAATTTTATTAAAATAGAAAGTTTTAATGTATTTTTGATCAAATAATTTCTCTTACTGACCCCAGACTTTTGAATGGTACAGTGTAGATGTAGAAAACTTTAAAAACCAAGATTTTAAAAAAAGTAGTAGCTTACAGTTTTACAGTGAAATACACTTTTTTCAAAGCCCTTATTCCAACAACATGGGAAACTACATCCATGTCGTGCAGCACATCTGAGCATGAAACTACAAGAGTTTTCAGCACTGCCATGACAGAGGGTACTTGTGTGTGCTTATATGTGAATATATGTGTTTTATACTGTCTTTGTGAATCTGTTATGGCTGACTGATGAAAACATACCACACTAAAAACAAGTAATAAATAGATCAATACAGATGTTATCTGCCATCATTCTATCATCACAGATTAGATCAGTGCTGTGTCAAGTCAGTCCTGTCAGCAGTTTTGTTGCTCATGTGAGAATGAACTTTTAAAAAGGAACATTGTACGTCCTGTTTCAAAGCACCTGGTCCAACCACACCAGAGCCTTAGGTAACCACTATTTCTGGGCTTATATCCTCTGAATCACAGACCACTGAAACTTCAGGAGGTATTATGATTTTAACCCTGGCAGTGAATCTATAATGACTGAAGAAAAGGTTTCATTTCTGAATAACTGATTCAGTTCTCATTATTATGAATAATGATCGATTTTTGCGAGTCAGAAGTATGCACTTGCATGTTGTACAAATATTTAGTCATTAAAGATCTCTGCTTTTTAAAAGACATTTAAATTGTTAGTGTAAAGAACATTATGTGACATTATCCTTTTTTGTAGTAGAAACGAACGCAACACAAGAGAGTTCTTCATTCGTCTTTTCAACAAATCCTACAGAGAGCAGCACTTTTGGACAGTGGTTCTCTGACACAACATACGGTATAAGACAGCAAATCATTTTCTGATATTTATAATTGTGTGTAACAATTGTGTGTATTCGTGAATATGCTGATTGACCTTTGTGTTTTCATTATAAAAAAGAAACCTCATTTGATCATCATGAATCGTCCTCCGTGGAAAAAAAAGATAGTGTGAGTATTTCACCACAATAGAAAGCCTCAGATGTTTTTGAAACATATTTGAAAGAATGATCATTTGATATCTTTATACTGATTTGTGTTTTAAGGTAAATACATCTGCAGTGATTGTGCCTGTCATCCTGTTACTGCTAGCTTTGATAGTCATTGTTGTCATTCTGATATGTGAGTCCAAAGTGCATACATTTTTAAATTTCACAACAATATTCATTGAGTTTGTTAATTAGAAAATGAAACTGTGTTTCTATTTTCAGTGAAGCAAAAGAGGAAAACCAGAGCTGCGGTAGACGTGTAAGTCAATCATACTGAATGTAGAATGATTCAAAACATTACTGGAAATTTGGAAAATGGGAATTTACTGCTGCCATGATACTGCTAAAATACAGCCGCTCGTCACTTTACACATACTACTGAGTCTGTTCAAATGTTAGGAGTCAGTAAGACTCATTAAATTGATCAAAAGCGACAGTAAAAAAATGTATGTTGTTTCAAAAAAGTTCTGTTTCAAATAAATGTTGTTCTTTTTAACTTTCTATTCATCAAAGAATCCTAGTAAAAATATGTATCATGGTTTCCACAAAACAATTAAACAACACAACTGTTTTCAACATTAATTTTAATTAAGAAAGGGTTCTTGAGCAGTAAATTAGCATACTAGAATGATTTCTGAAGGATCATGTAACATGGAGTAATGGCTTCTAAAAATTCAGCTTTGCCATCACTGGAATAAATTACCATTTAAATTATATTTTATTATAATACATTACTGTATTTGTTTCTGTATTTTTACTGTATTTGTTTGTAAATAAGTGCAGCCTTGGTAGAAGACTTTCAAATACATTAAAAAATCTTACTTACCCCAGTCTTTTAAACAGTAGTCGTCTTATAATCTTGAAATTATTTAGGCAATAATATTGTGCATATTATCATTAAAAACTAAATTAAGTGATGGGTGAATTGCATAACAGCAGCAAAGCAAGTACAGTATGATTCTTCCTTATGTGACCTTATATGTCATGGGCATTGCTGGTCATTAAACAAAATGTCATTGCTGGTCATTAAACAAAATGTTAATCTTTCTCCCTCAGAACCCAGAACTCAGAGAACTCTGTCATCTACAGTAACTCCGGCAGCAGCGTGGGCCTGTACAACAGAGAGATGGCTGTGGAAAACATCTATCAAATACAACCTGAAAATGAATATGAACAGTGGCATTAATTCACATTTACTATTTACCTTTAAGTTGATCAGTGTGGACTTCTTGTCTTCTGTTGTATTTACACTGTGTTTATAATAATGTGACAGCTATTGCTGATCAGAGAAATTATTGCTCTGGACTAACCTTACTCTGACGTCTAGCGGCTAACATACTGCAACACTATATTATTATTAAAACTCATCTAAGTTAACTCATCTAAGTTTGAATGTTTTATTTACCACAAATGTGTTTTCGCACCACAGCTGTATGTTTCTCAACCTTTCACCGCGTTTCACATAATTTACGTCAATTCAGGGCTGCAAAAGTGCTGATGTGAGTTCAGAGAAGTGATAAAACCGAATACAATAGAAACTAGATATGGTAAAGAAGGTCGTCAAAATTCAATAAGTTGATAAAACAGTCAGATCGCTGTTGATGTCACATTTTCCATTGATAATGACAGATAAAAATGTTCTTGGTAAAAAAAAAAAAATATTTGTGATTCATATTTGCCAACAATCATTATGCTGTTTCACACCTCTTATAACACTCATAGTCACACCCAGAAAACTTCCTTCCACCATCACAGACCAAAACCTTTTGATTAACTACCGTGTAATTTTTCAGAAGTTTGTTCCGCAATGTATGTGCATACAGAGGAAAAGATTTGTGCAAATCAGTAAACTCAATACATTTTAACAGATTTGAGCATACATTATTACTGTTTAAAAGTTTGGAGTTAGTCAGATTTTGTAACTTTTTAAAAAAAAAAAGTCTCATGCTCACAAGACTGCATTTATTTGATCAAAAATGCAGTAATATTGTTAAATATTATTACGATTTAAAATAATAAGGGATTTCTATATAATAGTTGAATATATTTTAAAATGTAATTTATTTTCAGCAGCCATTACTCCAGTGTCACATGATCCTTCAGAAATCATTCTGCTGATTTGCTGCTCAAGAAACAATTATTGTTATCAGCGCTGAAAACAGTTAGAATTTTAGTGGATTTTTTTTTTTTTTTTTTTGGAATTTCACATTAGATTTTTTCACAATACTTTGAATTACAAAATAATTTGAAATCTCTTGTAACATTACAGATGTTTTTACTGTTACTTGTGATCAATTTTAATGTGTCATGCCATAATAAAAAATGATTAATTCCTTTAATACAGCAGAAATAGTATGAGTAGTTTGCTTGTTTTAATTCGGCCAATAGCCTACATTTCAACATTTGCTAAAGGATTTGTCAGACTGATTCGTGAATCATGAATCTTTTCACAGGAATCAAACTGAAGTCCTGCTGTATATTTTTTGTCGGCTTCATACCCGAGGAAAACTCAACAGAAAGACGTGTTTTTGTGATGTTATTGCTATCTCACCTTATTCAGTTCTGGTCAGAATTCACAACTCTGGTCAAAATCAGATACGATTCTTTCTTGCTGTCGTGTTTATTGCTGTATTCAGTAAAGAAAACTTAGCCATTCCGGGGAATTTACATTGATTCAATAGAGGTATCTTAGCTCATTTGAGAAACAATTTATTACTATTTAAGCTTCCTAGATCGTTTAACCTAATGAATAATTAGCTGTGTCTGCATTGCCACACAATCATTATATCACAATTCAGGCTCAAAATACCTGAACAGTCTTTAGCTGTTCCAGCTGAATAGTCTCACTCTGTCAATGTTTGTTCACTATTTGGTCAATTCCTTGAGTCTGATGAAGAATTAGCTGGTTTATCGTAAGTTCCAGCTGTGACTGCATGAACATTTGTGGGACTTTGTTTACCAACAATAGCAAACACACGTGCCACCATGGACATGGCTGTGCTGTGTGCAGGCCCACTGAATCATTCATGGAGCCTGTTTACAGTCACATAGCTAAGATATCCAGATAAAACTCCATCACACAATGGCCCTGTTCTTCGCCCGCACGACTCCACCTCCAGACGAGGATTGCAGATGGGTCAGTGGCCCTGTCCTTCTTGGAGATGTCACAGGGGCAGAGCTGGAGAACACAGCCGCTCTTTCACATGCGCTCCTCTGCATAACCCTGGTGCCTCACAGCACGAGGCAGTGTCGCCTGAACTCCACACTGGCTGCTCGGAATGGCTGCTCCTCCCTGGTTATCAGTACTACGCTGGATCCTCCTCCTCTCCATTACAGGCAAGAAATGCACTATAAACCTTATAACCTTATAAACCTTATAATATTTACCTTATAACAGAATTAACAGACATACAAAATACACCGCAAAAAAAATAACAATAATAATAATTTTCATAGCTTGTTTTCCAGTAAAAATATTGATGTGTACTGTAAACAAACTTATAAAACAGCATAAGATGTGATTGTTTTCAGAAATCTTATTTTAAAAAAATATATATAACTTACATTTATTTTTATAACCCCAGTGTATAACCCAGTTCTTATTTTAAGCGTAATCAGAAAATAAACTTCATTTAGGATAGGCTATATTTATTAAAAAATAATTAGGTATACACTGTAATTTTATTTTTATTTTTTGTCATGCTTATAAAATAATAAGTAAATAAAAATATTAGAAAAATAAAAGAAAAATTATAAACAAAACAAAAAGATTTGCCAAGATGGTTCAAATTCACACACACAGACATGGGATAGATAGGTAGATAAATAGATAGATAGATAGATAGATAGATAGATAGATAGATAGATAGTGGGTGGTAAACAAATGTTTTCCTATTCTATTCCTATTATGTTGTTATTTGGATTTAAGATATTTGCGTGTTTTTGTGTGTGTGTACAGTATATATATATATAAGTTTTACTTTTTTAATACTTTTTTATTATATTGTTTCACTAATTCAGTATATAAACTAATGCAATGTATCCACATTCATATCTAAAGAAACAGTGAATTTTTCAGGTGAGTTCAGGTAAATTGGGAAATTTTTTGCCACTGAGATGACTTGGAAAAATTGGCCTAATTAACCTGAATTCTGCAAAGCCCCTCCCCACCCCACCCTGCTTTTTTTTTTTTTATTCATTACATGAACTAATACAATGTATCCATATTCATATCCAAAGGAACCTTTGAAATGTTGTTAAAATTTTTCCATGCAGCTCATGGGTCCTCCGTGTCGGCGTTTCTCGTGACGGAGGGCAGCACAGTGATTCTGTCGTGTCATTACTCAGTGAAGCACCACGGCTTGAGCCACGTCTGCTGGGGACGGGATTGTGGAACGTTCTGGTGCAACGACATCATCGTACAAACAGATGAGTATGGCGTCATCTCCAAAGTCTCCGACAGGTACAAGCTCATCGGAGACGTCCTGTCAGGACAAATGGACCTGGGAATCCAAAAAATACAGAAGACAGACAGCGGGCCGTACTGCTGTAGAGTGGACATCGAAGGGTTTTTCAATGATAAGAAGATGTCCTACACGTTGAGGGTCATGAAAGGCAAGTAATGGAGAAGCTTTAAAGTTCGATAAGATTTGACGAGCTTCGTATTTTAATAAATCTTCATGTATTTTCATTTTTGAAGCTCCAACAACTTTGCCTCCAACAACCACAACCCCGATTATTACAGAACCACTGGAGACACAGACAGGTGAGGTCCATGAAGGCAACTGTTTTATAAGTTATTTCAAAAGTTGTTGAAATATATTCATATGCATTTCTAGAACAGAAATCTAAACATGATAAATCCAAGTTGAATACAGATGGTCCAGAATATAGAGTTTGGTGTATGTAAGTGAAGATTTCTTGTTTTAGAGCTGGAAATGTATTGTAATTGAATTCCAAAGATAAATAAAATAAGTCTGAGTTCAGTCAGAAAGAACACAAGTTATGTGAGCAAAATAGCCCAGATCTCAAAATTGAAAAATAATGGTTTTGCCTACAGTGTCATGCCTTAGAAATCATTTCTGCTGACTGCTTTAACAGTTAATTCTTTTATACGTGATTTGCATCAGTGTCATGCAAGTTTTTTCCTAGACCCGTTGTTTTACCATTCAGTCAAACCACAATATATGATGAATCACCAGTTGCATTTCAGTTGCACTTGTACAAAGTCTTACCGTTTCATGAGAGACCACATAGAGCAATAACTCAAATGTCAGAGACCCTTGTGGTTAGAGATAATGGTTCTCACGCGCCAACCAGCATGAGTAGCAAAAGCGATTTCCTGAGTTTCGCTCTGAATTTCCTAGTGTCTTCACTGTCAGATCAGTCCAGAGGAGCAGACTCATCATTCGCTGACATTTCCTGGCAGAATGTCACCCATGTGCATTCTGGGGCTATGGTGAGTTACTGGTGCTTGTATGTGGAAAATGAACATATCACTGTTAAGATTCTAATGGAACTTCCTCTATACACAGTTATCATTTTAGTCAATGTAATTATCAATTACAGTAATCAATTCACTAATAAATACAGCTGTTTAAAAATCACTGCTCGCCATGTTTTTAAAAAAAAATTATGAATTATTATACATAATAAAGAATATTGAAAAATATTGTGAGTAATATTATGAGCAACCTTATGAGTCATTGTATCTTGCAACATATAACTGCCAGCATGCTGTATAAAGTTTGTTACATCTCACTTATCTATTACTTATATACAAACTATTTTAAAACTTTGGGATCAGTAAGATTCTTTTAAAGGAATGTAGTACTTTTATTCAAGATGCATTAAATTGACCAAAATGTGCAGTAAAGTCAATGTTACACACAATTTCTTTCAAATAAATGATGTTCTTTTGAACTTTCTATTCATCAAACAACCCTGAAAAAATGTATCACAGCTTCCACAAAAACATTAAGCAGCAAAACATTGATTTTTAACATCGATAATAATAAGAAATTGTTATTATCAATGATTTCTGAAGGATCATGCATCACTGAAGACTGGAGTAATGACTGCTGAAAATTCAGATTTACATCATTTTAATATTTCACAATTTACTGTATTTTTTTTTTTACTGTTTTTTTAATCAAATAAATGCAGTCAAATTAAAGGGTATACGTATAAATAGCAGGGTGGAAGTAACATTTAAATCATTTTGCTGAGGAACTGAGACTTTTTATGACATCTGTTTATAAAACATTGTTTTTAAACTGAACTGAAAGCTCAAAATGCCACTTAAAATGATGAAACTCTTGTAAATTTGTGATTTAAAGATGGAGGAGCCGATCTCTAGGATCACGCTACAGATAAACATCCCGGTTCTGTCTCTGTCTCTCAGTCTGCTACTGCTACTCTTGGGAGCACTGGCCCTTTTGACCTTCAAACGTACGTATAGCACATACTTACGAATCTACTGAACGTTGTTTAATGAAAATGCTGTTATAAGTAAGTTAAGAACATAATGTATCTTTACTGAAATTAGTGTATATTCTTATTCAGGTGGCTTTTATGGCAAGGCCTTTGACAGTGGGTGGTAAGTGTGTGTGATTCACCTTGAGAATACCACAGTGCCCTTTGTATATCAGTATAATCACAATGACTGCTGTGTTTTGAACCTCAGTTTCTCAAAGGAGCCCCGACACATTATTTATGAAATACGCACAAGAAGACCAGTAGAGGAGAACATCTACACCCTGGAATAGACACAAAAACCACCTGTTTTTTCTTAATACATACACAGACATGTACACATCTTGCAAGTCTTTAATTTTGCTAATTTCTGATTTGAGAAGGGGATAGTTCACCCAAAAATGGATGGAACTAGGGCTAACATATTCCAAAAAGGTGTATTTTGTAAGTAGACAAAGACAGACTTTTCATTTTTATGTGAAGTATCCCTTTAAGTGCGAAAACTTCTGTATAATTGTAAATATATGTCCTACACAATTTTTTTCTTCTTTACATTAAACATTTTATTTTAAAATAATAAATCCGGAATGTTTGCTATTGATTTTGTTAATTTGTCCAGCCAAACACACAAATAATGCACAAATCTCAGCACTTCTCACCACCATGTCCATCAGACTGGCTGTTTGATCCATTAATGTATTGGTCAACAGAAAACTTTAAGTATCTGATCTTCAGTTTTAGCAATCAGGGTTCCTGAGTTGAGTTAGAGTGGTCACCAGATGATAGCAAGAAAATTCAGATGGTACCACCACGTGAAGAACCTTAGTCACTGAGACAGTAAGTGTCAAGTGTAAACATCAAGATACTGAGGAAATGGAGCGAGCAGCTGGTGCCATCTAGGGGATGTCATAAAATATAGGAAACAAATGTGAAATGGATTTATCAAAAAACACATAAAACTTCTGAAATGAAAACTGAATTTAAACACACATAAGCCCATCTCTGAAATATATCACTTATAAGACTTGTGGCAGCTGCTCGGGATCCAGAGCAGGTCCTGTAACGTCCTTGACATGTGTTTCTGTCATGTGCCGCCCCTGCAGCTGCACACTGCAGCACGTGAAAATATGATTTATTACTTTATAGAATTTCTTCAGACACTTAATATTTCCACCAGACACTTGTGTCTGTGTGCTTATTAGGTTTTAATCAAATCTTTATTTTTGTCATTTTGTAAAACATTGATGTGTTTTGTATCTATTTAAGTGTCAGTGTCATCCTGTGATGTGCTGTTCTGTCAAGTGAGTAATTTGTGACCAAGTCTGTCATCAAATCAAACTCCTGCCTTTTGCTTCTTCCAGTGATGTTAATAGAACATTTGTTTATTTAGTTTCATAGTTTTAGTTATGTTGACCTTTCCAGCATTTGTAGTTGTTCATGGTGGTAACGGAGCAGTAGCTTTGCAGTGATTTTGGATAATACATCAGGCCCACACGTGTAAATTCAACAGGATTCATTAAGACAGGAAATCAGAGTTATACAAAAACACACAATAATATAACTTTTTTTTCTTCACTCTCAGACAAAAAGGTACAAAGCTGTCACTGAGCGGTACCCTATATGCAAAAGCTAAAATTATATTACACATTAGTACCTTAAAGGTACTAGGTACTTATTTTGTACCTATTGTTGAAATTGTTAACATTTATTTAATAGGAGATGTGGTATTTGATTAACTTATTGCTTTTAAAATATTGTTACATTGTAAATTATTTGAACTGCACTATGATTAGTAATGTAAATATTTAAATAATTTTAATTTTTTAGATGTAAAAATGATGAAAAGATATACAGTAGAGCCTGTTTTACATCTCTAATCTTACTCTTTTTTTAATGTGGAAGTGGTTTCACTATAATATAGCATAACTTCTAGGACATTTGTAACACACACATAGGATAAGTTTGGACAAAATTTAAGCTGGAGAGACAATAAGCAAAATAAGCTATAATGATGAAAACTATCCAGCACAGTGACACACAATATTTCAACCAAACAATAATGGTAATTCATATAGGCTACTTAAACAAAAAAACATAACAAAATTAAGCTCCCACCTGCATCAATGCTCAGTGGATCACTACAGATATCTTCAAACAGCCCTAAAGATCAATGATTAATCTATTCTTACAGTGTTCCTTAAAAACACAAATTAAAACCACTAAAGTAGAAACTTGCTTGGTTCAGTTCAGTATACAAATTGTCTAATAGTGCTTTATGGTGTAAAATTAATTGCCAGAATCCCCCAGTATTTAGAGCTTTTCTTCTGTGATGCAGATGACCAGCATGTTTAGAAGAAAGAGCAGGTTCAGACAGAATATTATAATAATCATTTGTATTATTATTTTAACTTTACAAAAAAAAGAAGAAAAAAAAAGAAGCTTTTTTTGTAATAGCTTTTCGGTAAATACATCCTGGAATACACTGAGACAAGAGTCAACATTGTGCTTTACATGCCTCAAAAAGTGTTTGGGCATTTTAGCCAATTAAAATGAATGTCATTGCATTAGATAAAATCAAATCAAGTAGAATCTGCAAACAAATGATGCTAGAGCTTTACTCAGAACTAACACTGTGCTATTCTTACAATTAGCCTACTTTTAAAATGTCAGGATCACACAGGTGTGTAGATCATCTACAGTTGTAGCGCATCACATTACATTAAATTTAAAAAATAATTAAACAACAATAATTACATGAACAGTTGAGTGTTGTTAAATGCTTGTTAAAATGAAGTTATCTAATAATAATATTTTTGAACCACACTGAGTTTTTTGTAAAAGATATTTAATTTTATTGTTTTTTTCTTTTCTTTGTTTTTTTTACATTGTTTTAGAGCTCGTGAGAATCTCCTGCTCTCAGCTGATGAGCGCTTATGATATCATAGAGGAGTTTTAGAACGTTGCGAGGGACTATATAAAGCGCGAGACTCGCCTGCTCACTTTGTGGCGAGTAAGGAGTATTGTTATCAACGGTGTTTACAGTGTGTATTCAGTTGTTGATAGCGTTTTATTTTGCTGAGTATGGGACAGCGACAATCTCGCAGAGAGAAAGCAAAGGGTGGCGAGTGTGTGCACGGGGTAAATCCCGGCACATCACTTACACTCACCGACCACAAGGCGGAGGTCCATCCTCGTTCCGACGAGACGCCTGTGTGTTTCGGTGATGGAGGCGACCAGGAGAGACAGGAGAAAGGGAGAGACGAGACGAAGAAGAAGAAGAGGAAGAAAAAGAGGTTTCAGAGGTTTGCCTCTTTCTGCTGTTGTATGTCTCGTCCCAAATCCACCAGAGCTCAGGATGAGCAGGTGGTGCAGGACACTGACGAGGCCCCATCCAGGAGGTGCACTGATGGTAAATGACAAGCTCTGAACAACAAAAAGTCTCTTAATCATTTACACAAAATATAAAAATCACAATCACTCGTTATAAAAATGCAGACCAATTACTTTATTCCAAAACATGTGATAAAAGTTTAAATATAGAAAGCAATATTTTGAAGAAGATTAATATTTCAAGATTAAGTAGTCAAATGTTCCTCTTAATAAAAAAAAAAAATGTGTATGCAATATTTTACTGATGCCATTTATTTAAAACAAGCATTTGGTTGATATTCCCCTCTTTAGATCAGACTTCTCTACAGGACATCATCTGTTGTGTAGAGGACAGTGATCATCAGGAGCCTCCTGCCAGTGCTCCTGAAGTCCTTCCCGCTGCCGAGGACCAGCAAATGAAGGACCAGCCTCAAGATCAGGACAGTCCAGTCAGTCTGTCAACAGATGAGACTGCACCACATCTGCTGAGACAGCTGGACTGTGATGAGATCGTGAGGGTTGAGGGTGAGTTTACCGTCATTATCCAAAATATAACACACATGCTATTCTTATAATTTATTATTTTAGGTGTATGTGTATAAAATAAATTGTATCAGTGAATATACAAGTACAAGTATAGTGATACAATGTTAAAATAGGTTTTGAATAAGTATGACTTGCCTGTAACTATAATTATATTTCAATAGACCACATTTGCTGGAAATACATCATCGGCAAGAAGATGGGGAAAGGAACATATGGCTCTGTATATGAAGCGACCCGCTGTGAGGACGGCCTTCAGGTGGCTGTGAAATTCACAGCAAAGATGGAGAACGAGCTATACATCAGACTTGTAAGTGAGCTGTGCTCTCTTTGTCATCTCCTGTCAGTCATTGTTTGCTGTTTATAACATTTTGGATTAATGTGAATCACAGTGTACTAGTAATTAATATATCAAACAGACTGGGCAAAATCTTCATTTGAGAAATTACTTCCATCTAACCGTAACAAAAACTGTCTTTCTTCTAGCCTGACCATCCCAGACCAGTGCCTCTGGAGGTGGCCCTGACAGTCTTGGCCAATCAAGGCCCCAGCTATCGCCACATTATAGAGTTACTGGACTGGCAGGACCATCTCGACCAGTACATCATGGTGCTAGAGCGGCCCTCACCCTGCATGGACATGTACGATTTTTGGCTGCATTATGACGGGCTCTTCAGTGAGGGGATGGCCCGTCATTTCATGCAGCAGGTTATCGACGCTGCTGCCGTGTGCTGTTCCCGGGGGGTCCTCCACTGCGATATCAAGATGCCGAACCTCCTGGTCAACATAGAGATATGCCTAGTCAATCCTCATACACTGCACAGATAATAAGCTGTATTTTTAAACCTTATGAAATAGATTTGTCTAATTTGTACAAGTTGTAATTGTGTTTCAGGTCCCCCTGTAAGTCATGGAGGACAGGGTCAGCCTTGCGTCTGGCGGGCTGACATGGGTGACCCCTCCATCCCTCCAGCCTTAGCGTCTTGTGGGGCTGGCAGGCCTTGGTAGCATCTGGCACCTTGGCCTGAGCCAGTAGTTTTAGCGTCTTGCGGAACTACTTGCCTAGGGATGTGTAATTATTGTAAATAGTTAGTGTAGTTTTAGTTAGTTAACCTAGCTCTCCATCCCTCCAGCCTTAGCGTCTTGCGGGGCTGGCAGGCCTTGGTAGCGTCTGGCGCCTTGGCCTGAGGCAGCAGTTTTAGCATCTTGCGGAACTACTCGCCTAGGGATGTGTACTGTAAATAGTTCATTTTGTTTTAGTTAGTTAAGTACTTCACCATCCAATCATATTTCTAAAAATGGAGTCACCTAGAGCTTCCCAGAGCTCCCTGTCAAGTCTGTCCCACAAGTTCCTGGCACAGCCGCCATAGAGGTTCCTGAGCTCAGTTTCTCAGCTACCTTGGGCCCAATGATCCTGTCAGGGCCGCTGCAGAAATCCTTGTGAAGGCCACTGTCACTGCCTCTCCAAAACCTGCTGAGGTCAGAGAGAACGGACTCAAAGGCAGAGGTTACTCGACACGGTACCCTTTCAGAGCTACCCTGGTCCCACAGCTTCTTGTCCAGGCCTGAAGGTTTCTGCTGCTGCAACTCCAGAACCTGCAATGGTTTCAGAGCTCTGTCTCATAACAGCTGAAGTTGGAAAGCTTCCCATCATGTGTGCCATGAAGTTTCCTCCCGTGATGGTGTTGAGATTCATGCCACGGCTGCCAAAAAACCTCCAGCCAAACGGCCTCAATCTTTCTTGTCATAGCTTCAGCCAGAGCTAAAGCTGCTCCAGTCCCAGAGGTCCTCTCTCAACTTCCCTGGTCTCTGAGGTTCCTGCTAAAGCTGCTCTGGCCCTAGTGGTTTCTGTCTCGACCGCATCAGAGGATCCTCTCATGTCCCCAGTGTTTCCTGTCACTGGTGTGATTCCTCCATAAATAGTTCACAACTGTATGTCACATTAAAACACATTTGTGAAAAATAAACAAAAATGTGTTATTTTATTAGGAAAACATGATAATCTGGAAATATTAACAATTCCGATTATGCTTCAGTTCTAGAGAGGTTAAGCCTCTCGTTTTACCAGTTTTTATCATGGTGAATGTTTGATAAACTCACCAGGTAAGTAATGCCCGGTAAGTAGCATCCAGGGCTTAAAGTTCCCCGGCGTGCGAGATTCGGCTGTGGGAAAAAAAAAAAAAAAAAGATAGTCCTACATTTAAAAAAAACTTGTTGATATCATGTTCGAGTTCACTAGTTCGCCTACCAATGGTATGAGAGGAACACCGCTTTCACTCTCAACCAAACTAACATTACTACCCAATCATAAGTTTTTGCTCTTGACACGAGACGCGCATAGTAGTATCCAGAGTTGCAGCCCTGATAAATGGAGAAGAAGCCTGGGTCTCGAGCGCGACACGTTGAAAAAGCTGCGAGGCGCAATGGTCAAAGATATCACTCTAGCGTATTTTTTAAAAAAGCTATTTAAAAAGCAGCGGAGCTTTGTAAACAGCTCATAGTAATCACGTCATCTCCATAAAAACGATATGATTGTCAACGAATTTTATAAAGGTCCTGTTCACACATGATCTCTTAATGGTAACTTACCGGTTCCAGTAAAGACTATAATGTGAAAGGCGCTAAACTCTTCCTCTGCATATATGCGAGTTTGGGTTACTTAACGGTCATCTGGGAAAACAGTATGCATTATCTCACTAGATTTGTAACGTAAATCATTTATAAACCTATGCCAACACAGGATAATACATTGTTGTACATCTCGATTTCAAAATAAAAGTTTAAACCCTCTCTCTGAGTTAGCATGTGAAATGAAATGGATTTAAACGTCGTTGAATCACTCTGTAAAGTGAAACAACGCCAAGCCGTTGGCACCCTCTGCTGGTAGGCTATTTATAATAACAATTATAACAAATAGCCAATTTAAAGGGTTTAATAAATTAATACAACAAAATGGTACAAATAAAATGCAGCACATGTAAAGAATGCAATGATTGTTACCCTTTGATAACAATTTAAAGGGTTAGTTCACCCCAAAATGAGAATTATGTCATTAATTACTCACCCTCATGTTGTTCCAAACCCGTAAGACCTTCCTTCATCTTCGAGAACACAAATTAAGATATTTTTGATGACATTGGAGAGCTATCTGACAGTCCCATAGACAGCAATGCAACTGAAATGTTCCCAGGTCCAGAAACGTAGTAAATACATCGTAAAACAGTCCATGTGACATCAGTGGCTCAACTTCAGTTTTGCGACGCTACGAGAATACTGTTTTTTGCGGAAAGAAAACAAAAATAACAATTTACGCAACCATTCTTCTCCCACGAGTTACATCTTCCGCCATTTTGGAGAGTACCTAAGGACGTATTTGACGTAATCAGCGTTGTTTACGTTCGGAACGTACGTAACGCAACGGTTGTTACGTTGTGTTCCGAAGAGTAACGTCTTACGGGTTTGGAACCATAGATATATATCCACCTTATTCTTCAACGCGGAAGTAAGCCGTTTTCGGTGAATGTGCGAGACTTCCGGTTCATAAGCCGCCGTAGAGAAATAACGAGAA
>JAFVLL020004607.1:0-19130 GCA_021397915.2 Tor tambroides | reverse complement strand
ATAATGTCAGGTAAAATTAAAAAGTCAAAGTCGTCTTGCACTGAATGTGCTGGTTTCGGCCTCATTTCCAGCCGGAGTCATGTCCTCATCTCATAAAAAACACATGTGATTCACAAGTACTTGCTAAGGAGCTCACATTCACGTAAAGTAGCCTTGTTGACAAGTTTGGGTAAGGGCAAAATGCACAAGATGTACTTTCAGTGCCATGTAGTTACTATCACATCTTTTGTAGCATAAATAAACTGCTGCAGAAAAGCTAGGTACCATGCAAAATGTAATTTGTAACGGCAACACTCATTTCAAATGTAGTTGAGTAAAGAGTACAGATACTCATTCAAAAATGTAGTGAAGTAGAGAGTAAAAGTTGCTAATATCGTTGATACTCAGTACAACTACAAAGTATCCGAAAAGATACTTAAGTACAGTAATTAGTTACATTTACTCAAGTACTTTACACCTCTGCTGGAAACAGACAAAGGCTATGTTCAGAATAACATACTACTCCATACTTACTACTTCTGCAATACACAGTATGCATACTGCAGAAAGTATATTTTCAGTTCACATGGAAAACCCATGTAGCCTACATTTAAGCAAATACTGCAGTATATAGTACATAAAGAATATAAAGGTGCATACTGCATTTATAAAGTAAAAAATGGCACATTGCATATAAACTGTATACATTACTGTATGCATAGATTCACATTTTTTTTAAATAGTATGCAATATCTAATAAATACTGTGCTGTATTCAGTAGGCTAGTTTTCCATTCCCAAATAGACTTAGTCTCTCACATCTACACACATCAGAAACAAATTTACTTTAATTTAAAGTTTTTTTTATTAATCTAGGGAGAAAATTAAAGGAGAGAAAAGCAAAAAATAGTGAAAAAGTACACATAGAGATGGAGAGTCCCCTTAGGGTCCTCCACAACACAGCACGGCCGCTCTTCACTACTGCCCCCTGAGGTCCGGAGGGTGAAGTGCAGCCTGTTCTCTCTCCATTGATGAATTCATGCTCTGTCAGGTCAGAGCAAAGGCACAGCAAAATATCCAGAAAGAGAGATATCTGCAAGAGAGAACAAGAAAAATGAGAGGGAGAGGCCAGTCGGAGAAAAGAACTATGTTGTGTGTTTTTAATGCCGTCCAGTGGTGACGTAACATGAGTCTGTAAGAGTTTCTCTGCCACAGTCCTAGAGAAAAACACCGGGCTGGAAACCTGAACACAGAGACACTTTTAGGAAGCATCAAAAAAATCAACTCAACATGCAATCAAAAGATCTTATACTTCTTTAAACAAAGTAAATTTATATACTTTGTTATTATATACACATCTAGCAACAAACATTACCAAACAAATTCATACTAGGGGTACTTTCCCATCAGGCAGTGCAGCACAGCTGATCTACTCCTTTGAGCCCTTATAATGTTACATATGCTGGATTGTAAAAGCAAAAATTAGACATTTCTCAGAATGTGATAAACAAATGCAATTAAAAAAAATCACCCTAATTTTCAATAACACACCTCTGCATCAGTGAGATACATGCCATGATTAACAGCAAAACTAACATCACCTGGCAACACCACAACCTGAACCCCTGAGAACCTGTCCCATGAAATCACTAAAGAAAATCAACAAAAGATATTAATAAAATCAGCAGTGAAAACATCTTCCTGAAGTGTTTTTAAGATGCTATCTACTGATTTGTCTTTACAAAAATTAAAAGGCAAATGCTGTTAAAAATGTTTTGTTTGTGCATTAAATGTGTGATTATATAAATGTTCACTCACGCTGTCGTGTTGGAATACTCAGGATCGTATCAGTGCTGCACACCCAAACACCTGGCGGAGAACCAGCGCAAATCTAAAACAATAGAATGTTTCAGGCATTTTTGTAATAATGCACTCACCTTTTTTTGTATTATATTGTATTACACACACACACACAAACACACACACACACACACATATATATATATATATATATATATATATATACATACACATACAGGTGCATCTCAAAAAATATTGTGAAAAAATTCTTTTTTTGTAACATTTCAAAAAGTGAATCTTTTGTATATTCTAGATTCATTATATGTAAAGTAAAACATTTCAAAAGTTTTTTTTTTTTATAATTTTGATCATTTTGATCTGTATTTTCAAAATATATTGGACTGAAAATCTGTAAATATCCACTCTTATTCAAAAAATAATTAAGGGGTAATGTACAGTCATTATCACAAAATAAACCCAACAGGGTGATCTTGACCCAAAAGTGACGCTGAGCCTGCTTATACGTAATGCACAAAAAACAATAGGTGTAAAGCTTTCTTGGCTAACAAACAGATTTTTCAAACTTTAAACATTTACTGTTGGATTTATAATTTTAAGAAACATGACTGTCATTTTCACACATGGGCCAACAAAACCCAAGAGCCACTGGAAGTTGGTGTTTATTGGCTCAGCCATAAGACAAGAACAGTATACATTTTAACATATATAGAAAAGAAATCACTTACTAAACTTTGAGTAAAGTTATTTTCAAATTTTCCAACTTTGTTGCAATGTCTAAAATCCCAAAACAACTACAATGATGAATGTTCATTTGGAACTGGGTAATAGTGACACCTGCAGGTGGAATATGTGTAACGATAGTTGAATGTGTCACGTGATCTAGTTAGCCGTGTGACTGATCCACTAAGAAATGCACTCAAGCTGAGAGCTGTCTGTTTGTAAGAATATTTGTTAGAAGGAATGTCTATAAATGTCTCCTGGATTTCTGGTTAGAAGGCGCACAAGGTATGTTGTTTATTCTTTGGATTTCATCTGTTAATTTACTGTGTGTATTGGTACTGGTTTAGTAAGAAACAGACTTGGTTAAACTGCGGTAAAAACAAAAACAAAAAAACAAACACACTCACACACGTTGTTTATCTGAATGTAATTTTATTTGTTTCAGTTTTTCACGGTGTCATGACGTAAATATGTCAAGATGTTTAATGATATCCAAACTCCAAAGGGTGTCACGATGTTCAAGTGGTGTCAAGATGTAGGCTACTGGTGGAGACGATGGTGATTACTCTTTGCAAAGAAGATATTAAACGACAAGACATCAGTTGAAGCGTGATTCTTTTAATCAGAAGAAAACCTTCAGGCGCCGTTACAATTACAGTACAGTATATGTAGGCTATACATTTTTTTTGGAAATGATTGTAAGCAATATTACTAAAAATAAGAGTCAGAATAAATCACTAAAAATAAGTAACTGTCCATAGACTGTAAAAAAAAAAAAAAGTTATGCTTTGTGGAGGGCAACGTAAAATAGATCTCATATAAATCCTCATTAGAAAAAGAAAAAAGTTTTTACAGTGCACAATATTTACATTTTATAGATTATGATATGTAAGGGAACCAGCCCCTGCCCCTTTGAGGTCCGACGGTAAAGTGCCCTTGCGGTCCGGTGCCCTCGGTCTGCGATTTCTGCCCAGGGTGGGGGTGTTCGATATAATGATTTTTGATCATGGACGATAAAAATGTCTCCTAGATCTGCTTTTTTGAAGAAATATCGTAGTATCCTGCTACAGCGCACATTCTGTCAGCTGCAGTTCTGGCGCCGCCGTCTCTATGTACTGTACAACGCGACATATATTCACATCAGTGTTAACTCAGCGGTAGAGTTACTCTCACGGGACACTGCACTTTTTCACAATCACAAAAGTACATTATTTGCATCTGCTTTAAAGCCTTGCAGGTTTCATTCACGCGCTGGTCAGACATCTGAGCACATACACCCAAAGCGCGCGCAGGAAAAAGTCCGTCAAACAGTGTCTGATTACTGAACTAAGTTATCTTTTGTGCTAATACTGTCAAAACACACAAGGTTTATGTATAGACTCAGTTGGTTATGTCTAAAATGAAAGTAAACAGCTGAGAGAAACGGATGCGTGCCTGTATCCACCTTATTTTTCCCATTAGAGCGGGCGCCGCCATTTCTAAATTTAATGTGTCTGGCTTCCGGTGTCATCCGCTTCCAGCTATTTTTAGCTGTACAAAACAGCTGGTTTTGCTGCTTGATATTGCAAATGGGTGAGTCTTACCATATTATTTTAATGTATTATCTTAATTATGAACACACTGGTTTGTAGTGAAAGCAGTTTTACCGTTTACTGCACTTTATTTTTCTTCTCCTTATTTCTCTACGGCGGCTTATGAACCGGAAGTCTCGCACATTCACGGAAAACGGCTTACTTCCGCGTTGAAGAATAAGGTGCAGGTCTTAAAGGGACAGTACTAAACATGCTGCCGACTGTAATTAAAGGGATAGTTCACCCTAAAATTTTATTTCTGTCATTATTTACTCACTCACATGTTGTCCCAAACCAGTATTAATTTCTTTCTTGTGCTGAACCGAAAGAAGATATTTTGGAGAATCTGGGTAACCAAACAGTTGCTGACCCACACTGACTTTGATAGTAGGAAAAAATATATGGCAGTCACTGTGGACCAGCAACTGTTTGGTTTTCCACATTCTTCAAAAGAGCATTTATGTTTAGCAGAAGAATGAAACTCATTGAGGTTTAAAACAACTTTTGATTGAGTAAATGATGGAATAAACAACTCCTATTTGGTAATACCTATTTTAGGGTTCTGAATTAAAGTTGCTAATTAGCATCTGGCTAATAGAATATTAGCCATTTATTAGTAGTACTCAGTTAATATACATCACATGCATCTTTATTCTACATCCTAATCCTACCCAACACCTAAACTTAACAACTAATTCATTAATAAGCAGAAAAATTAGGAATTTATTGATGGAAAAGTCGTAGTTATTAAGTGTTCTATTCTAAAGTGTTACCCACTGTTTTTATTTTGGTGAATTATTCTCATCGTTAATAAAACACCAAACACAAAGAGAAAAATCACTCACTACTCTTGACTGAAAAACTTTAATACAGTTGCTTTAATAGGAATCAGTCCATAATGTTTTATTTTTATATTTGTTCATTCAGTTTCTTGAATGCACCTGCTAAATACACCTATTGTAGCCTACCCGAAAATAAAACACTGTTTATTTTATTTGTATATTGTGTGTATTTGTAATGTGTATTTTTGTTCTTATTTTTTAATAACAAAGATAAAATAATGACAAAGATTTTTATCTTCACCCACTTTTGCCTAAATATCGACCATCCTTTTTATATTTTGTTTCCTTAAAAGGCTGTCCTTATAATAAGGAAATTAGTTTGGCTGTAATGCTCAAACAACTTGCAAAATAGAAAAACCAACATGATAAAGAATCGTGATAAAATCGTGAATAGTGATATTTCTAAAAAAAAAAATAGTGATATATTTTTGCCATATTGCCCACCCCTATAGCCGAGGGGGACCAAACCCATCACCCAGCCCTATCCACACCCACCCCCTGGGTCCGCGATTGTGCCCTTGTAATGCCATTTTGCCCCTGCCCCTCCGGAGGCCTGTGCACGCCACTGGGTGTGTTCGACTTGAAGCGGCGCTGCGCAGAATGATGAGTGTATGACATCAAAGTACCGCGAGAGCGGGAAGAGAGCAGACCCATCCTTATGCTCTGGTATTGCTCTCGCGGTACTTTGATGTCATACACTGATCATTCTGCGCAGCGCCGCTTCAAGTCGAACACACCTCATGTAATCTTATCAGTCACATGGTCTGAATTTTCCCGCTCTTGCAGAGTATAATTTGGAAATGATTTCTATAACAAGAATATAATACATTTTACAAAGTATTGATTGATAGGAACGTTTAAAGCATGAATTTTCAAACTCATACATACCCAACATGAATATAATCCTATAAACTATTCAATAGTTATTCAAAATACATACACAATAAGTGATTAGCACATGATAGTCAAATGTGTGGGTTACATACATAATATGGAGTTATACATAGAAATGATTAGTTGCTCATAAGTCCTTTTTAGGTGCGTATATACATGGAAAGGCAGTTTCTGTGCCATTCTGTGAAGTGAGAATATGTTCTGTGAAGACCAAAGAGGTTAAAAGGTCTCATAAGGAATCTCAGTCTGGACGTTGTCCTGGGTGGGGGGAAACCACCCAACGAGGTCTCTACTAATGATTTTCCTCATGTCATGGTCATGATGTGCTGTGTCTTTGACCATTACTCTTGGTTACTTGCCCCAAATTTGACAATCTCCTTCCTGAGATGGGATTATCAATAAAGTGTTCTTTTGTGTTAACGTTGCAAGCTGTTCTGTGAAAGAGTTGGTTGGTTAGGTTTGCTTCAGACTGGTTGGCACTAGGATCTGATTTACGAACATCCTGTTGTCTTGGGCCTCTTTGTGGAATTCGGCTCCTCGTGTTTCAATGATGTTCTTATCGAATCTTAAATTGTCAGATTCGCTCTGATACGCTACAGATATGTAAACAACTGTTCATCCATCCAGGGAGTTTCCTTGTCTATGGCCTGAGGTGCTGGGATAGGCTCCAGCATCCCTACATAGAACAAGCAGTTTGGAGAATGGATGGATGGATGGATGGATGGCTATTATAAACCATCATTTGCATACATTAATTCTTATAAGTTCATATCTTCACATTCATATTGTTTATCTGAAAGTTCTGAAATCTTAAATGCACTATTTTTCCATTTGCGTTCTGACTGTTCAACAGACTGAGGAAGGGAGCATAAAGATCCGTATCCTGAGCTGCCAGTGGAGACTATGGAGCATGATGATCCAAACCTGCTGTCTGCTTCTAGTCGTGCAGAGCTTACCTGAGACCATGTATTAGACTTCCCATCTAGAAAAAATATAGAAGCAGAAGAAATATTTTTAAAATGTGCTATAACACAGCCTAACACTATTCTAACACAATATATTACGTATTTGAGATCTTTCCCTATCATCTGACTCACTATGCATGCCACCATTAAACATATCTCTTGACTATTTCTAGTCATCACTGAACTAACCTGTGCTAAATTTCCTTATTTTCCAGAATTTATAGGCTATAAAAAAACTATTTATCTTTGGCCACATACTGTACACATTGCAGATCAATATGCATGCCATTCATTCCTTTACTACAAGATCAAACTCTTGTAACAAAAATATACTCACTGGGTGGTCCAACTTTCATGCTGTGTAATGTTGTTGTGGGCTCAGTCGTGTGGCGTCTGTCAAATACTTCAGTTACTGTTTTCCCTTCAACACTCACTAAAAACAAAAAGTATAAAATCATCATGTAGGACTTGATTTTATCCAATGGAAATTAAATGAATCATTAAAAGTGGTCTAATAGGCAATTGGATCTATAACAGATGGTTGAATGGTTGAAAAGATACTCACTGGATGGTGGAACTCCAATGCTGTGAAATTTTCTTACAGGATCAGAGTCACGTGTGGATCGTGATCTTTTCTTATGTTTTGTGAGTGGACTGAAGGAAGTACTCTCTCCATCACCCACTAGAAAATAATGATAGCAGATCCCAATGGAAAATGTTTCATACTAAGTTTACTGAAAACAGGAAAACTACACAAAAATGTTCTCCACTTATTGGAAATACTGTAAAACTAATAAAGACTTTTCATTACTTGTGGCTGTCCCTATGAAAATGCTAAAAATGGTTCAGGGAATTAGAAACGGAAACTGCAGCACTATGGTGTTAAATTAGGTAACACCAAAGTTTTATAGAAAACACAAGACCCTTAATTTCTCTGCCAAAAAAAGGGTATCTGTGTGCCAGTGCTGGTAGAGTGTGGGCTGGCAATACCAAGATAATGGGTTTAATTCATAATGTAAACTTTGACTACAATGTAAGACACTTTAGATAAATATCTACAAAATGCATAAATGTCAATACAATTTCTCCACTGCTTTTGCATCTTCAAATTGAATATAAATTAAGCATCAAGTATCCATAAAAAAGAATTTACTCACTCATGTGTGTTGCATTTTTAAAGCTTCCTCTTGAAGATCCCTTGCTTTGATTTATAACTTCTAAATTCTTTTTATCAGTTTCAAAATGGCAGCCGTTGTTTTGTGCCACTGTCTCCTCAATCTTCTCCAGCAGCTCCTTGATCTGAGTGTGGTCACTCCTGTTCTGATTGTTGAGAACATGATACCTGTTCCCACATTTGTCCAGCAGCCACTGGAGATCCTGCCCTTCACTCTCAATGTGCTGCTCTATAGATGTGTCTAACAGAGAGTCTCCATGAGTGAACAGCACTATAGTGTGACTCCAGACTCTCTCACCGAGAAGATCCAGATACCCCTGCAATACTTTTCTGTTATTCTCTGTAAAAGTGTAGTCCACACGTATGAGCAGTAGTACAGCATGTGGTCCTGGAGAACACAGAGACACACTGAGCAAAATCTCCTGTTTCAGGAACTCAGGACTCGCTTCGACAGGTTCATTCCTCCACCATCCTGGAGCTTCAATGACAGTGATGTGTCTGTCTGCTACTTCTCCATGTCTCTTTACACACTGATACGTTAAGAAGTCAATCTCCTTTCCGCCCAGAATAGTGTTTTTTGTTGAACTCTTCCCAACGTTTCTGTTACCCATTAGCACAATCCTCAGTTCTGAGAGATGTTGAGTTTCACCTGAAACAAATGTAGAATAAAGCACACTAAGTATCCTGTTTACTGTGCATTTAATTATAACAAGAATGCTATGATACAACTATGCTATTTAATTAACATTGTTTATAATACAAAAATATCGCTCATGAATGGAGTTAAGATGTCAAATCATAAAAAACGGGCTTAATACCTTTAATTTTACTTACTAATTTATTTAGTTGGTAAGTTATTTTGAATGGTACACACACACACACACACAAAGATAGCTTACATAAAACTAAGCGAAGCTGAACTGCCAACAACGTGTTTTCAATTATTATATTCATTCAGATTAATTGAAATATTTTACTACAAGCAATTCACTAAAACTTGAACATGTCATAAAATCCCATTTCAAGTTTGCTGGCATACGGTATAGGGGGCGGCGAGAAATAAACCAAAAATATCGTTTATTATTGAACGAAAATCTTGACCTCGGTCTTTGAACATTCATGCAAATAGGCTACGCAGCACTTCGTTCTAGTGCCCCCAGGAAAAACATAAAAGCGCATTTGAAAGCCTATTATAATCAGTATTAATAATATACAAGACAAAAGCGAGGCCCGTAGACCCTCAGAAAAGCATGTGTACTTTTCTCACATGAATATATTGCGGTCCGGTTTTGAAGACCGGGTGAACGAGTTAAAGCAAATAATGTAGGCCTAGCCTAACTCATTGTATTATTCTTTTTGTGTGTGTTAATATGCTATTTAAAAACGATCTACAACTAATTTAATAATGTGTGTATATATAGCCATACGTAATTAACGCCCCTGAAAAGTTTACTTATTGTTTTTAAGTTAAAAATGAAATTAATAAAGATGATCCCGCACACTATAAGTCCATGCTAATGTAGTGTGCTTACGCACCTATTAATTTCTCAGGTGTGCTGAGTTTGTGTTAAGTTAAAACTGAAAAAAGGCGATTAATTTGACAAAAGAATAAATGCTTACCTAAGTCCATTTTACTTGACATTATCTCGGTCGCAGTTCAAGAGATAATGTAGTTCCACCAGCTTTTAACTTTCACTTTACTTTCAATGTAGCCTATGTTCGACTGGACTTGCATACAGGTAGCCTATTTCAGAACAATGACGCGCATGGTGACGTTCAATATTAAGTGTGTTCGACAAAAGCAGAGCTGCGCAGACAGATCGGTGTATGACATCAAAGTGCCGCGAAAGCTATTCGAAAGCATAGAGCCGTCTGGCCTCTAGTAGAGCTCTCACGGTACTTTAGACATACAAGACGGGTTGTTTTTCTTTTAAAGTGACAGTAGCTTTTGTTAACGATTAAAATGATTTCTTGAGGCAACCCTCAACATTCATATACAATTAACCTAATAGAAGATAAACTGTAGGAAGTGGGCAGAAATTATTATAATTAATCTTTATTTGTTATGCGGCCAAAAATATTAAAAGATGCAAAGGCCTGAGTACAGAGCCGTGTCCTGAAAATAACTTTTCTGAAGTAAAATAAAATGTAATTATTAAGGAACTCAGATTTATGTCATCTGCTGTTCGGGATGTTCAGAGCTCTTCTGAATGATTGAGATCCCATACAGATCCAGCAATGCCCTGTCAAAACACAACAGCAGAACCAACAACATTCATAAAAAACATTTTACTTTTACCATTTATGTTGTTCTGTTCATATGGTTAAATTAAGGGTTAAGGACTTCTATACATGCAGGCTGATATCTGACACTGAACTGATAAATGCTACTTTGATTTTGTGCAATATGATGTAAGAATTCTAGCCTATTTTTAAAACTTTTTAATACAATTATTTAATCATTTTTAGAAAAAGTCACAGTTAACCCATCTCATTCCTATGTCTCTCAACGTTTCTGCAGCAGGTTCCGTGCTAAACGCGTCTTTCCGGTGTAAATCAGAAGAAGATGCTGCTGTAGGACAGACAGGACGTTTGAGTCTGAGTCAGAGTGAGTTGTTGTACTTCCACTCTCAGGGGTAACTGAGCTTCTGATCGTGTCAGCTTCATTTGGCAAAACTCTGTACATTTGCCTGAGCCAGTCCAGTTGAGAGGTTATACGTATGGTTTGAACTGCCAACTTAGACAGCATTTTAGGTATCCTCACATCAACCAGTATGACTAATGTTCCAAAAGTCAGCAGCAAAATTATGCAACCTTGTAAGATTTCTCATTTTGACCAAATTCTGAGACAGTGAACATGAATCCTTCACAAGCAATGCAATGCTAGAATGCATTATGATGAAATATTGACTTTATATGTAACTATAGATCTGATTATAAATGAAAAACTTGATTCTTGTGTTATTATTTATTTTTTGTGATTTATAAGAGGAAGTCGATAACTTCAGACTCTTTTGGAAATAACTGTAAAGCAATAGATAAGTCATTTATGCAGATCTCTTGAGAAGAACATCATAATGTTTAAGATGCTGCAATAGAAGCTTCCAATCACAAACCATACATAAATAATAGTAGACAGCAAAGCACTGGAACAGCACTTCTGTGTGTCTAGTACATTAACCTGGGATTAAAAATCAAAAGTTAAAAAAAACACTAATTCATGACAAAAGAAACAAAAAACACTCACTGATAATTAGTTATCAATATATTTGTTTATACAGCTCCACTAATGTGAACTACAATTAACCTAGACATTCAAGGTTAAACCAACTGTACATACCTTATAGTTTTAGGTTATCATTAAAAATTTTGTTGTCAAAATGATAAATGTCAACATTATAAAGACACATTTTCTCTTTCATGGATGTAATTCAAGTTTTCTTATTGTCTTCTTCATGCTTATCACGCTTCTTTAATATTCTTGGGAAAAGCTTTGAGATATTTGGTTTGCCATGTGCTCTTCTGGTTTCTGATTGTTCCACAGACTCAGGGATCGACCTCAAAGACCCGAATCCTGAGCTGTGAGATGAGCCTTTTAAGTGTGATGAGCTAAAAACTGAACCGCTGTCTGCTCCTGATCGTGATCTGAATGAACCGTAAGCAGAACTTCCGAGAGACCTTGTGTCCAACCTCTCATCTCCGCTCACTGGGGAAAATAATATGAAATCAGAAATAGTTAGGAAACTCTTATTCTGACATTTGACACTTTCAATAGGATCTTAAAAATAATGTGGCCTATCGGTAATCATTACCAGGTGTCCTTTGATTTGAAATATTATACAAATACTCTATTAATCAGTGGAAATAAAAATTTTATCTATGAAATAAATTACAAGCCTGATCACTATTTTTAGTGCAACTATTTAAAATTGACCATATAGATTTATTGAGTCTGAAACTTTAAAAAAAAATTGAAGAACAAATTATGGAAGGAGATGTTGAAATTTTATGAGGAAAAGCATGGTAACAAATTTGTGACAATGCACACTAAAAAATTTTTTTTAACAACAAAAAACATGGGATCCAAATTCCAAAGTATACTGAGAGTGCCAAATAAAACAAAACACACTCACAGTTTGGTGGTGGATATTCCTTGCTGTTATGTCTTTTTATGGCCCCTGACCCATAACTTGTGTGAAATGAATCTCTGGACCATGATGATCCAAAAACTGGATCCGCTCCTGATCGTGATCTGAATGAACCATGAGCAGAACCTCCCAGAGTCCATGAATCAGATCCATCATCTCCACTCACTATAATGAATGCACAGAGCAGATCAGTAGATTTGACACTTTAATTCAAAGCGACTGACATGGCATTGAAGGAATATATTCATTAGTTCACGTGGTTGTGAATAATTAAAATAGTCAATCAATGTTATGTCATCTCTAAATGGGTCAGGAAATGGAAGATTCACTTCAATGCATTTTAGTTCACAAAGAAACATAACATTATATGACTGCAATGTTCAAGTTGATTGACTTTCACCCTGCAGCTCTTGCCTGGCTTCCATTGTTGGGGTAATGTGTTACAAGTAACACACATTACATTATCTGATTACTAGTGAAGAATTGCATTATTTTAAATTTATGAAACATCTCAGTTCATTTTTCACATTTTCCCACTTACTGATTGACAGTTTTCCTGTCCCCATGTTGAGAAAAATTGGGAGTGAGGAGCAGAGACACTTCCTTCAGCCTGAGGCTCATTCATTTCACTTTTGCTGTGAAAAGGCCTTTACAGTTGCCAAAAATGTACTAAAACTGTACGACTAGTTAGTAGGTGTTAAGAGCTCAACCTGAGTTCTGTATGATGGACACCTTAAACTATTTAATACTACATTTGAAAAGCTCAAGAACAATGAGGAGGAAACACATCTGAGACTGATTGTAGATAATATTCATACAATTTTATTATTTCACTCACTAGTTTGTGATTTGATGTCCTCTCTCCATTTGTCCATTCGCTCCTCTGCTTTCTTGCTACCATCCATCTCCTGTAAAATCTTTCTATCTATTTCAAAATGGCAGCCATTGTTTTGTGCCACTGTCTCCTCAATCTTCTCCAGCAGCTCCTTGATCTGAGTGTGGTCACTCCTGTTCTGATTGTTGAGAACATGATACCTGTTCCCACATTTGTCCAGCAGCAACTGGAGATCCTGTCCTTCACTCTCAATGTGCTGCTCTATAGATGTGTCTAACAGAGAGTCTCCATGAGTGAACAACACTATAGTGTGACTCCAGACTCTCTCACCGAGAAGATCCAGATACCCCTGCAATGCTTTTCTCTCAGTCTCTTTAAATCTAGTGTCCGCATGTATGATCAGAAGTACAGTGTGTGGTCCTGGGGGACACAGAGACACACTGAACAAAATCTCCTGTTTCAGTAGCTCAGGACTCTCCTCTACAGGTTCATTCCTCCACCATCCTGGAGCTTCAATGACAGTGATGTGTCTGTCTGCTACTTCTCCATGTCTCCTCACACACTGAGCAGACCTCTTCAAGTCAAACTCCTCTCTGCCCAGGATGGTGTTTCCTGTTGAACTCTTACCAGTAAGTTTATGCCCCATTAACACAATCCTCAGCTCTGAGAGATGTCGGGGGTCACCTGAAACAAAGACAAAACAAAAACACACTTATCTGTTATAATATCTGTTATTATATCTGTAAATAACTGCTTTAAATACATTTATTAAAAAGTCAACCCATCTTCATTTGGTCCAAAAAATCTAAACTTGGTTGCGCAATCATTTTGGATTTTCCTAAATAGTGTTTTTTTTGTTGTTTTTTTTGACATGATTACGTATATGTATGTTATTGCAAAAGCACCCGCTTCGCACCATGGTGTTCTTTTTGTCATGGCCCATGGGGGGGAAAAAAATAGTACTGAATGGAAAGGTCAATATCTCAGCTCAGGAAGGTTGTAGTTCCTTGGATCAAAAAACTGACCTTAAAGCACATTACAAGGTATTTGAACTTAATATAAACCTTTTGCATATTCTTGGCCCTGATAGCCTTATAAGTTAAGGCCAAATGTAATGATCAAGATCAAAGTTCCACATCCAGGGATATTTATAGTGGGAAGGATTTGAGACACTTTAGAAGACTTTAGAAGAAGCTGAAATTGTCAGAGATACAGTGCAAGTCCTCTATGGTCGCATTCTGCTGTAAAAATTATGAGTTTGGGGTTTGTCTGGTTGAATAGCTAGAAGACATTTGGAGGAAAATATCAAGACAAGATTTTGACAGGCTTAAGACAAACTTAAGACATACTCTCTCACTTGAAATAAAGATAAATGTTTTACCAAGTTCTGGATTAATTTTCAGGATAATTCTCACAAAACTGTATTTTCTGCAAACTTCTTTCAAGGTAAATTAACCATACATTTTAGTTTTCATAATTCACAAAATAATATTATTATTATTTTGCGTGTGTGGTTCAGGCTGGGTTGCGCCCTCTATTGGTCAGCCGCCACAGGACAGGTGTGCACTTCTGCAAACATTAAACCAAAAAACCAAAACATCTTGTGGGTCATGACTCAAAAACAGTTACTGTGGTTGAATGAAGTTTAAAAATACAAAGAGGTTAGCACTCAAAAAAAAAAAAAAAAAATCGAAAATGGTCCAGTAACCTCCATTAGACCACTTGAGATGGACTGACCCTAAAATTTCTACATAATAAAATAAGTCAGGAATAATGTACAGTCATTTTGTCAAAAATAATCCTGACAGGGTTTAAATGACCCTATAATGACACTGAGCCTGTGTGTTTGAATTAAAAACGATGTTCATGAAATGCTAAGCACAGTTTTTAAGTATTCCAACAAACACCAGAAATATCAGCAACATTTGCTGTCAGATTGATAATGTCAGCAAACATGACTGTCTTTTTCACACTGATCCAACAAAACCCAAGAGTCACTGGAAAATGATGTTTGTTTCATCTTTTTCTTTAAGTCTCTCCATAATGACCATCTTCCACATAAAAACAGACAGAACAGAGAAACAGAGTAGAACAAAAAACAGCCCTGACTGCACTATGAAGTATATGTTAACTCACTCATCTGTGATCTGATGTTTTTTCTCAGTTTTTTCATCCTCTTCATTCGTTCTTTTGCTCTCTGTTCCTCTGCTCTTTTTCTCTCTTTCATCTCTTGTAAAATCTTTCTGTCTATTTCAAAATGGCAGCCATTGTTTTGTGCCACTGTCTCCTCAATCTTCTCCAGCAGCTCCTTGATCTGAGTGTGGTCACTCCTGTTCTGATTGTTGAGAACATGATATCTGTTCCCACATTTGTCCAGCAGCCACTGGAGATCCTGCCCTTCACTCTCAATGTGCTGCTCTATAGATGTGTCTAACAGAGAGTCTCCACAGGTGAACAGCACTATAGTGTGACTCCAGACTCTCTCACCGAGAAGATCCAGATGACCCTGCAATATTTTTCTCTCAGTCTCTTTAAATCTAGTGTCTGCATATATGATCAGTAGTACAGCATGTGGTCCTGGAGGACACAGAGACACACTGAGCAAAATCTCCTGCTTCAGTGACTCAGGACTCTTCTCTACAGTGTAATCACTCCACCATCCCGGAGCTTCAATGACAGTGATGTGTCTGTCTGCTACCTTTCTGTGTCTTCTCACACACTGAGCAGATCTCTTCAAGTCAAACTTCTGTCTGCCCAAGATGGTGTTTCCTGCTGAACTCTTGCCAGCAGCTCTATACCCCATCAACACAATCCTCAGCTCTGAGAGATGTTGGGCATCACCTGAAACGAAGACAAAACAAAAACACACTTATCCAAAATATTATACTGAGAATCTGTAAATAACTGCTTTAAAAACATTTATAAAAAGTCAATACTTCTTTACAAATTGTAAAGTTGGTTCCTCAACTCCTTTGATTTTCCTGTCTTTTGTTTTGTTTTTTGCATGATTTCCTATATTAATTAGTAATTCCAAAACCACCAGTTTTGCATCATAGCTTTCATATATATATTTCCATTCACTACTGTGTGTATATATATATATATATATATATATATACATACACACACACACACACACACACACACACACACACACATACACATACAGTAGTGAATGGAAACTTCAGTATCTCAGCTCAGGAAGGTTGTAGCTCCTCGGATCAAGAAACTGATCACATTATAAGGTATTAACATATAAAAAACATTTAGCATGTTCTTGCTCCTTATAGCCTTATAATTTAAGGTCAAATGTAATGATCAAGATCAAACTTCCACATTCAGGGACATTTATAATAGGAAGGATGAGTCACAATTTTTTAGAGAGTGCTTGGCTAAGTGTACAGTAGTCAACATTTGAAGTGGATCAAAAAAGTTAATCAAAGTTGTCCTAAGACAAGAATGGGTATTGTTTTTGTTTTAGGACAACTTTGATGAAAGGTTTTCATCCACTTCAAATGTTGACAACTAGTGCAGGTGCAAAAAATTTTTGCAGTGGGCCTTGGAAACATATTTGTTTGGTTGGGAACCACTGCTCTAATGTATTTTCCAAGTATTAAATTCATTAAAAAAAATAAGGTAACACTTTATTTCAAGGTGTCTTTGTTACACGTTGCATGTACTTACCATTATAATAACAATTAATTATACATAATTACATGCAAGTTACCCTGACAAACCCTAATCCTAACCCTAAAGATTAGGAAGTACATGTAGTTAATATTACGCAGTACTTATACGTATAATTACACTGTAACAAGGACACCCTAAAATAAATTGTAACCAAAAATAAAGTTTTTTTAGCTTATGCCTCAAAATATTTTCCACCCTGTTATATTCAACTATTGGCCCTTTAAATGAAAGTTGGAAAAAGGAAATTCCATCATATCAAATGGATAACATCATATCATTGGAGAACAACCGGGGAAGGTGAGTGAGAGCCTCTGTTTTGTGAGTTGTCTGTTTCTACTTATTTTATCATTACAATCTGATGTGGTCAACTTGTGGCTCCTCTTGATGTGGCTCCTCTTTCTCATTGAATTTGGCTCATAATTGCTTAAAATTAAATATCTAAAGCTGACCAAAATTATTTTTCACGTTTTATATCTCCCTATCATAATTACACAAGAATTTATTTATAAGTGTTATATTTATATAATTTAAGTATTATGATGTCCAAAAGGCACCGAATAGGAGTGACCCACATAATCCCCACTGACCCTCCAAAACACATTCTTCAGCAAGCATCAGTTACAAAACACTCACCAGACATGCTACCATACTGAAAAGTGCTCGTGCAAAATACAAAGTTTGCGGTCAGTGTTTCGAATTAATAACTACTTCACATATTTCTGATGTACGACTTCTACAGGCTATGTCACACTGTAATTGTATTTACCTTGGTTACAGTAGACTTCCATCAAACCTTTACTAGAGAGACACTGGTTTACATTATCCAATCCCTACAGACATACAGTGAAAGCATATTTTGCACAGATGATTTTCTATCATACCATATCAATTTAGTAATTTAGAATAATTATTATTAATGTGTTTGTGATTCAGGCAGAGCAGCACTCTCTATTGGCCAGCCGCCACAGAACAGGTGTCCGCTAGGGGCCTCAGCAAGAAGGGACGGACTTATAAGCAAATAACCAAAACATCTTGTAGGTCATGAGTCAAAATCAGCTGCCGTGGTTAAAACAAGTTTTATATACAGGGGTTGGACAATGAAACTGAAACACCTGGTTTTAGGCCACAGTAATTTATTAGTATGGTGTAGGGCCTCCTTTTGTGGCCAATACAGCATCAATTCGTATTGGAAATGACAGATACTCTCTTGCACTCTTGCACAGTGGCCAGAGTGATTTTGAGCCATTTCTCTTGTAGAACAGTGGCCAGTTCACTATGTGATGCTGGTGGAGGAAAATGTTTCCTGACTTGCCCCTCCAAAACACCCCAAAGTGGCTCAATAATATTCAGATCTGGTGACTGTGCCGGGCATGGGAGATGTTGAACTTCACTTTCATCTTCATCAAACCACTCTGTCACCAGTCTTGCTGTGTGTATTGGTACATTATCATCATGATAGATGGCACCACATACAGGGTACAATGTTTGAACCATGGGGTACATATGGTCCTCCAGAATGGTTTGGCAGTGACGTGCCAATCTAGCACAAGTATTGGGCCTAGGGGATGCCATGATATTGCAGCCCAAACCATCACTGATCCACTCCCATGCTTCACTCTGGGCATGCAACAGTCTGGGTGGCAAGATTCTTTAGGGCTTCTCCACACCATAACTCTCCTGGATGTGGGTAAGACAGTGAAGGTGGACTCATCAGAGAACAATACATGTTTCACATTGTCCATAGAGCAAGATTTCCACTGCTGGCACCATTGAAACTGACGTTTGGCATTGGCACGAGTGACCAAAGGTTTGGCTATAGCAGCCTGGCCATGTATATTGACCCTGTGGAGCTCCTGATGAACAGTTTTGGTGAAAACAGGAGAGTTGAGGTGCACATTTAATTCTGGAGTGAGTTGGGCAGCTGTGGTTTTACGGGGTTTTTTTGGATACAATCCGAGTTAGTACCCGGACACCCCTTTCAGACAGCTTCCTCCTGCGTTAACAGTTACTCCTGTTGGATGTGGTTCATTCTTCATGGTGGTATGCTGACATTACCCTGGATGCCGTGGTTCTCGATACACCACAAAGGGTTGCTGTCCTGGTCACAAATGCGCCAGCGAGACGTGCACCAACAATTTGTCCACTTTTGAACTCTAACATGTCTCCCATTATGTTGTGTGCATTGGGATATTTTATATACAGCTGGGCTATTGCTCTGCTAATTTAACCTTCACATTCTGCTCTTACTGGTGGAATGTGCAATCAGTGAAGAATGGCCACCAGGCTGTGTAAATATAGCCATGAAACCTCCAACACTACATTGGCCAGTTTTTCAGTTTTATTGTCCAACCCCTATATATATACACACATATACTATATTGCCAAAAGTATTGGGTTGCCCCCTTCTAATGAACAGGTTTGACTACTTTAGTAATTTACATGAGTATAAATCTTAATGTTTAAGCATATAATGATATTCTAGGGAATTGTGT
>JAFVLL020004603.1:0-25753 GCA_021397915.2 Tor tambroides | reverse complement strand
CGGGGGGGGGGGGGGGCACAGGGATGTCCGTGGGGGGGAAAGCCCCCCTGGCCCCCCCTCTGGTGCCGGGCCTGATTTACCGTCATGTTGTTCCAAACCCATAAGACTTCATTCTCGAAATGCAAATTAAGGTATTTTTAATGAACCCCAAGAGGTTTCGCCATGATTTTGCTAAGACCAACATCTTTTGTTGATCCTGGTAAAACGTTACTGTCCAAAAAACATGGACCTAACTCTATCCCTATACCCCTAAACCCAACCCTACCAATAATTTATGCCTAAAATAGCTGAAGATAGCTGAATAATAAAGCACTTAACCCTGGTTGTAAGCCTAAAACTGACATTTCCTGTAAACTTATCCCTCAAATCTGATTGGTTGATTGGAGTGTTGTTCCAGGTTCAACATGATGTTGATCCAGGAACATGAAGTCACGTTCACCGTTTTGGTCCCTCCACTGAAAGTCCAGGTAACCAAAACTTAAAAGATCCGAAAAGGTTATAACGGCATTGTAAAACTAATCCAAATGTAAGCTTTTCTTCACATATAAACACACATACATAGATCACATCACATTTGGTAACAACTAACACTAACTCTCAATCTGGCCTTTATTTTACGCTTGATATCCTAACTGCTTCAGAGATTTATATCTGTTGCAGCTACATGTGCTTATTGTGATTTATTCCTGCTTTCCACAGACAGGACAGTACAAACTAATATTAGTACTCTCCCTCTTCCAGCTCTATTGCCTTTAATGTGCTCAGGAATGGAGCTAACAGAGCATTAATGACAAACCTGTTCAAAATATAGAGTCAAATCTGACAGAACTGCCACACTCTGTGAACCTTGAGGAGAATGTTTAATAGCTAGACAGCATCAACATAGTCGTAGTTTGTAATTATAGGAGTTGCATTATTGTGTTTGTATTTATGCCTTGTACAGTTTATGTTTTTTCCAAAGACCATGTTTCCCCAACATAAGTCATGTGATCATGCAGCATGTCTGGACACAGACTGGTGAGGGTTGTCGGGGAAAGTGACAAAACACTTGTTGCTTGCTGTAACATGCATCTTGTGCCTTGTTATACGTATAAATGTTCTACATAATCACAACTGTAGCTTGTAAGAGGGTCAGTGGTGGTTGCGAAGGTTCATTCAAAAGACAATTTCTAACTGTAGCCCTTGATTTATCATCTGGTTTGAGCTAATATCCAGTGCCTTTATGATGCACTGGTTGACTGAGTCACTGACTAAGAATTAATGGTATGTCTGGGTGATATGCCATAAAAAGAATATGGTTCTTTGTGTCTTGGCAATAATGGAAAACTGGGGAGTTACAAGGGTACAACCTAAAAGTTACCTTAGATAATTATACCATTTCAAGTTTTACACAATATATTCAGCAACTTCCTATTCTGATCTAATATTGCTCTTCTTTTAGACACGGCTCATTTGTATCTCTGTAATATGAAATGAGTGATTACTTGGAAAGAACATTATATTTTTTTTACTTACTGCAGGTTGAAGTGCTTTTGGGAAATGTGCCATGGATGTTAAGTGATTGGGTAGGTCAGCTTTAGGTGATGGGTAAACGTCCAGTTTGATCTGTCAGAGAGGAGTGCAGAGATTCTTTCTGAGTTGCAACTGGATGACCATGTCCAGTCATTTGATATAGAGTGAGTAATGGCTAAAGCACTGACCCATGTTGTGAGGATATGAGTGAGATGTGTGAGCTTTTCCAGCTGAACTTAAGATCTGTTATCGTGGAAGGAAATAAGCCAGAAGAGCACTGACCTGGAAATGCACATCTTGGCAAATTTAGATATTAACTGTTTGTGGTAAGGTCTCATGAAGTGCTGTCTGTAAAAACTGTGATGAGTTTCCACATTCTCAGAAAAAAAAGGTAGAAAAGCTTTTACTGTTGAGATACCCTTTTAAATGGTACACCTTTGTACATTATTTTTTTTTTTTGGACTGGGAGGGGAAGTCTAAGTGATGCTGAATTGGCTGTACAAGCCATTTTTTAAAATTCTTGTCTAGTTGAATCTCAGATAACCTAAAAAAAAAATTAACACAATTTTGAAAACAATCCATCTTAAATTAGAATTAATTAGAACCACCTTAAATTTGAATTAAATAAACTTAACTTTAATTATTATTATTATTATCATTACTATTAAATAATTAATTAAACAACAACAACAACAACAATAATAATATTTAGTAGTATTTGCTATAGCATATCTGTTGGGTAAACAATTGAACACAATACAACCATATCTGAATATATCCAGACAAGTAATTAAGGTGGATTTTTATTTATTTATTTATAATAATGATTACAAAACAACAAAGTACATATCAATGTAATTTATAGTGCCCCGTGAACCTGTCTCAAAGTTAACTGAGTCACTTTCTAATCTTTTGAACATCCGGTTGCTCTCTCTTATTATCTTGTGCTGTAAGTAGTGCGCCCACCCTCCCCACTCCCGTGTAGAGATGCAACTGTCCAACCCAGTCTGAACTGTCTGATGCATGTGATACACCAAATAACGATTGAAATTAAATGAATACGGGAATAATTCGAGGCTTTATTGAAGTGTTAATGTGGAAATAAATGACGACTTTGAGAAACAGTCATGTGGATATATGTCACTTGCCAGATTTCTGACTTTATTTGACTCTAGCAATTTTATTGTTTATGATCACGTAATCCTTGGTAATTCGTTAAGAAAATTAAAGTAATTTGAGTTGTTACCTGGGGTTTAAATTTAAGGGAAATTGTTTACTTGTTTTTAGCAGAAGCCACAATAATAGACGGTTCAAAAGTTAAACTTTATCTAAAATAAACTAATTTACAATAATGTTATATTTGAGACGAAAGTGTTATTGGCTACAGCAGCATTACATATCAATTAGGGGTGTGCAGCGGAGCCATTATTTGTATCTGTATCTGTATCTGTGACAATCTCAAAATTATTTGTATCTGTATCTGTACTCGGATAGATCCGGAAGTGGGTGTGGCTTAAACCGGAAGTTCATCAAATTACATGAAAATACCATTTTAAATTCAAATCTGTTGGATTCGTAGTTTTCATTTAACAAATATGTCTTGTATAACTAAAGAAAGTATTATTTTTTTTATTAAAATTATAACTGTAAATATCTTCTATTTAAAACTTTATCAAAAAAGAAAAATAACTTTATTCTTGAAGTTAGGACCGTTTTTAGGATATTTTTGTCGAATTGATATAACTACAGACAAAGCTCTGATTTCTGAGAGACGCGCATAGACCCCAACACAGCTATTGATCTGAGCTCATTTCATTCATATAGGCTATATTTACACTCATTCACTTTACATCCAGGCCCATAGCCAACTGTAGGTCCACACCTCCGTAAATGTTTCATGTTCAAAAATAAAATTTGAAAACATATGAAAAATTCTTTAAAATAATGTCGTGAATAATTCATGTGGCTGACTCGCAGCAGCTGCGAAACGTAGGCTGAGTGAACGAGCTTGGCGCAAGTGCAGCCTCCACTCCTGTCCGCCATGTTGCTAGTTATTATATAGATCTAGTTATTATAAGCGTCACTGGACTTGTTTTAATACTTAATGCAACAGCGTTAATAAAGTAATTAGTGCATTAATAAAGTGGAAAGATGAAGGTTAAGGTTAGAGATTCTTTATCCTATTTGCAAAATACAAGAATTAAACTTATGTTGGTTTAAATTTTTCAGGGGGTTGGTTGTGTTTGTTTTTTGTAGCAATATCTGGCAACACTGCTTCGCCAGCACTGACAGGCAGCAATCAAAAAAGGAGCGCGCGGGTAGTTTATTGCTGAGGAGACCACATTCGTTAGACAGACGCAATTATCACCATGATATTATCTGTACGAAACTGCGTCAAACGTTATCAAAGCAGTACTAGCTATTATTATTTCACAAATCTTAACAACTGCAGACCTCAATAATGTAGTGCTGACATTTGATTGTGTCTGCCAAATATTTTTTCTGTTATTCGGATAAATTCGTTATTCGTTTTGAAGCCATTATCCGTGCCTTTCCGAATAAGGTATTCGGCTTCGGGCACATCCCTAATATCAATTTCTCTGCTATGTTATCAAGGTTAACATTCACTTAAGTGCTCTGCACTTCGGAGTGAGTAGGGCAAAATGACGCCCTCTTATAAATGTAATTCACTCCTATTTACATGTAAATGTTCTGTGCTTGCATTGTGTGTGAGTGTGAGTGTGTGCGTCCTTGTCTAGTCGGGACACCTGTGACGTGTGTCCCAGTCACTTTCCCCGCACCTCCCTTTTGCTTGGCGTCCACTCACTTTTTCGGGTGGGCAGTGAGCCCCTCCTCTAAATCCCTGACGAAGTTATTTAGGGTGTGAAATGGATTTGAATTTGCTGTTAGCGTTCACATTTTGTGTCCAGACCACAGCAAGCAACATACGGTCCCGGGAGACTGATCAAATTAAGGAGAAGGAGAACACACTTTTTTCCCTACTGATATAAGGACACGTATGAAGGTTTCATGTGGACTCACTGTGAACTGGGATTAAGTAACATTTATTTTCGTTTGGAATTATAACTTTCAGGAAAGGTATTTCATTCATTATTTTGTAGTGTTCTCTGTATCTTATGACACTGTCGTCAGTCAAAGTGATTCAGTAGCCTAATTATTTGCAAAATGTATCATGCATAATGTCACGATATAATATCATTACATTTAAATAAATCAGAAAATAATTTAAAATACTATGTGTTTTTAACGATTGTTTTTCAGCCTTCGTCGTCTTGTTATTGTTGTTGTTATTATGATCTATTTTCTGTTGTCCAGTTATTATTTTATAGTATTTTTACAATAGCCTAAATAATATTCCACAATATTTTAACCTGAGTCACATGGAAGTATTGAAAGTTCCAATGACCTCACTCAATACAGGAGTAGAATTATCCAAAGAGAGAATCTCTGATGCTGACCGTATACATCATTGGGCGTGACTTGAAATAGGTTCCAGCTCCGTTTAGGGCATCTAGTCTAGGGCAAGACGGCTCTGAATATCTAGCCTATTCACAGATAATAATTGTCTATTAAACATTAACTGTAGACTTGGGAATCTAAATATTGCAGAGTGGGTGAACTTCCAACAGCAGTTCAGGAGCGAAAAGTGATGATGTGATCTCGGACGACTTCTTGGATGATAATGAGTATTTGAATGCATGCATGTGTCAGAATCTTGGAAACGTTTCTAGATACACTTTTGCCTAGTAAGGATTATTTTGACACCACGTGTCCGTTATTTGATCATTTTATTTTTTAATGAAAATAATTTTTTTTTTAGATAGATTGATACAATGTTTCTTGCACTGCAGCATTTGCCTCCATCTATTTTGTCACAATGATTTCTGTCATTTCTACTTGGTTTTATGAGATTTCAGTAGTGAAATTCAGAGTGGTCAAAAGTGTGATGACCACATCACTGCACGTTTTCACCACTTTTTCCTTAAACGTTGAGGCGGCAATTAAACTTATAATAGCACGTTTAAGGAGCTGACTTTTCATACTAAATGAGGCACGGAATTAACAATGGAAAATGGAAAATAAATCTTCATTTTCACGTACATGTCACGTCATTTTAACTGTCACAGTAGCGAAAGATAGGTTTTAGGTTGCTTTACGTCACTTTTCATTCTCATATGGTCAGTGGGTAGTCTTGTGAGCCCCAGTTTTGTAGTGTGGCGGTGGCAAAAATTTGTGCCTCACCCCCCGCAGGGGATTATAGCAACTGAATACTCAATTCCGCCACCCACCCTCTGAGAGGAAACACTTTGTATGACCACCACATCGCCTCGTTCAGTAAAATGAGTAAAGCCGTTCAGCATACGTGAGTCGTAATAGCTAGCAAATGTTATTCAGCTCCATAAACAGCTAGATTAAAGTGACTTGTCAAATCAGTAACTCAATGACTCTTCTCTTCACCTCCTAGACAGGAAGATGTTGCTAAATATAAAACACATATTGTGGTTGATCTGCATATACCAAACAACGGCTGAGCCTGGTAAGATTTTACTATTTATTTATTTTAACAAAATATATTAATTAAGGTGTTGTCTCTACAGGTTCAAGAGTTTCTAAATCTAAGGGTGGAAATTTGATTTATTAGTGGAAGACTGGTGTTTGCATGAGTCTAAGCTACACATTCATGTGAATATATACATGCTTTTCTGTTTCCGTTATCTTTTTAGGTGTCTGTGATTTCATTTCATACAACAAAAATCAACTCATTTGTCAAATTAACTTCAATGCTTCTCCTAAACCGGTCAAACTGTAGTGAAGAAGACCTTAATCTCTCATTCCCACAAACTATTGTCGCCCAGCTGCCTGTAATGGTTTACTTCCAGGCACCTATACCTTTTAATTAGGATCTTCTTGTAGTCTGGTGCAAACAGATGGCTTGACTTCATCACTCCGAGAGGCCATGCTCTCACACGGTGGTGTGCTACCCTGAGGGGTAATCCCACCTGTCCAAAGCATTTCTCACATTGTTGGTCTGAGTATATGGTGATTTTCTGTCAGTTAATTTAAAGTTGCATTTCAAGTTTTTTAATAATGATGAGAAAATATTGATTGTAGAGAATTCTATTTCTTACAAAACCCAGGATGACCCCAAAATAACGAGGATCATTAACAAAAAAGTTTTCTCATATCTTGTCAGGAGATTTGGTATTCTTAATACGTGTAAGTCCAGCCCAATGATGTGACAAAAGCATGAAAAACATCTAACATCAGAAACAAATGGAAAATGGATTTGTGAAATTAACACCCTGTTGTATGTTGTGGTGTTTAATATGTTTCATTCCCTCACAAAAGAAGATCTGGGTATGTCTTTACTGTTCTGCTGTAAAGTACTTAGACGTCATAAAAACCTCAGTTCTAGCTTTTGACAGCTACACCCAAGGCTGGGCGAAAACAACTCCCCCTCATTTTTATTTTCATTTGATTCACCACAGCGTTGGTTAATGGAAAACAATTCTTTCTTTTTGATAACTGTTTAATGAATTTGCATTTGTCATATTAATAGGGTATTCCTCCTCCACTCAGAGCCAATATCTGGGTTTTGATTCATTGACTGGTGCTTTGAAAATACTTGTTAGCAAGACTTTAATAATTATGATTAAACTCTTTACATGTATGCTGTTTTTATGACAAACTCAAAATGCAGCTAATTTCAAGTATAATAAAACAAAATGTTTCTTGTGGGGTTTTTTCACTTCAGGTAATGTTTTCTTTGCACCCACAATGCGTAAGATGACCTTTGATGAGGCCAAGGCTGAGTGTGAAAGCATGAATGCAGAGCTGGCCTCACCTGGTCAACTCCACGCTGCCTGGAGACATGGCCTGGACCGCTGTGATTACGGATGGCTGTCTGATGGCAGCGCTCGCCACCCTGTCTCCATTCCCAGAAGTCAGTGCGGTGGTGGTCTAATGGGTGTCCGCACCATGTACCGCTACCGAAACCAAACAGGCTTCCCAGATCCCAATATGAGGCTAGGAGCATACTGTTTCAAAGGTAAAGACTTTACACTGAGCTCATGAATTGTTTATGGCGTAATAAACGAACACCTGAGTTGTTGCGAGACTAGCCACTTTACCAGCTGCTTTGACGTCATTTCTCTCAGTATGCGTATTATGGAGCCCTCACCCCATTACAAACATAAACATGAGCTCCAAACTTACTGTGAATGCCTCTTAAGGGCAGTAAATCAAAGCAGAATATTAGTTAAAGTGAACCACTCTTTGTTAATTGAGGTTCTTTTAAGTTGAGACGCCTGGTATGGAAAAGTTTACATGAGAGTTGCTCATTCTCCAGTGATTCACTGACCTCACTCTGCTGCATTCTGGGTTGCCGCCCATTTCTAAGGCAACCAAACTGGGCTTGGTTAACAAGAGGGGATGTTAACATCCAGAGGTCCGTTATGCCACTGTAGTGCTTCGTGGCTAAAATGACAGATGCTTGTCAGACTTTGCCTTGTGGTGTTGTAGGTACTCTGACTTCAGAAAGACCTGATGTTCCCATTAACTTGGATGACTTCATAAGAACAATGTTATGCAACCAGGGGATCAGTCTCAAAGAATAAACAGCATTGAGACACTTCAAAGTCCCTTTAAAACAAGTTAGTCTATGGCCATTTTGGTAACGCCTTTGAGCAGATATTTTCAATGCCAGTAACAGGCATATCAGCCAGGGATGCATACTGCTTATTGATATCATAATGGTAATGGCTGATATTAGAATAAAAAAAATTAGCAGCCAATATCAGATATTTCATTGTGCTAATTTCACATTTTACATTCTGATTACTTTTGCTGTTATCTAAAGCTCACCTAAAATTAATTTTTGAAAACACTTATTTTTTAATAACCAGTGTTGGGGAATAACTAGTTACATACTAGCTGCATTACATAATTTAATTACAAAATAAATGTAACTGTAATCCGTTACAGTTACTGAGAAAAACTGTGTAATTAAATTACAGTTATGAAAATGTTAACGATTACAAAGAGGATTACATTTGAATTTTTTCCCACATGCTCACATACAGATTTCATTTTTTCTTTCATAAATTGCATTGACTGCTCTAAAATATGAGACTCCAATGTTTCAGGAGTTTAGGACACAGAATAGGACACATGCTTATTCAATAACTTTTTTATCTGAGTTTATGTATATGCTTTATTTTTAAAGATTAACTGTTTTTTTCCCCCAAAAAACACCAACAGTTGGTGTTTCTTGTCATAGCTATGCAAAAATTTGATTTCAAAAACAGCTTCAAAACTATTTCTTGTTATGATTTTAAATTGGTATTTAATCTCAGAACGATCTCAAAGTAAAAAGAGTAATCAGTTACATTACTTTAATAAAGTAATTTAAATAGTTACACTACTTATTACATTTCCAAAGTAACCTTTCCAACACTGTTAACAACACTGTTAAATGTCAATTTAAAAGTTAGCATTTTACGTTATAATGTTGTTATGCCTAATTTCACTTGTAACATTTAAATGCCTGATTTTAGTTTGTAGTGTTTTCATTTTCATTATAATATCAGCTCACTGTATTTTTCAAGGAGGTCTACTTAATGCAGAAATGATTGACGTCTTTTAGCTGAAAGGTGAGACTTTCTTCCCTAGAGTTGCCATATTGAGCTTTATGTTTTCTCCCATTCATTTTATCTGAATCATTTGCCTTCTTTCCCTTATGTTTCTGTATAAGTCTTTTCTTGCGTAACATACCTTTTTCATAACTCACGTGCACAGCACAGGCCTACAGCCATCAACAAAGATGAAAAAGTGCTTAGGTGTTACCTGCTACTTTTCCTTTTCTGCCTCTTTCCGCTGTCAGACTCTCAGTCCTTCCTGTCATTTGCACCAACACTTATCTGAACAGACATGTGGATAAAGGACAATGCTACTACCAGAGAGCTAAAATCAGTGGGTCTCGCTAACCCCTGACCTGGGGGGTTTATCTTTTTAACTGAGGCTAATTTAGACAACCTACCCCATGCTAGGCAGGGCACTCACCCAGAATGACAGCCACCGACTGCTGTGATAAGTAATGGACCTGGGATTAACCCTAAACCTCGACACTATGACCTTGTTATTTGTTTGGTCTGTTTCAACTCTGTCAGGCCTCTTTGATCCATGTGGCATTGAGTGTGTTCAGGTGTCTTCTCTTATGTGGTGGGTTTGGTTCTCATGTTCGTCTGCCCTGTGATGACTATGTTTAATATAGTGACAGAGCTACATAAAATCACATGAGCTAATCAGGCTGGATCAGGATGAGAAATGTTGTGTTTTTGCCCCTCACCACACCTTGCTACATTATTTCATCCCACAAACCATCAGACAATGCATCACGTGGATGATGGACATTTTTCTTAAGGGAAAAAGTACCTCATGGCTGACATCAGACTGAATAGAGAGAGCCTGTAGATAATGGAGAACAGCTGGAGCCTTGACTGCTGGCCTGTTATATTTGAAGATGACGCTTTTTTTGTTGAACACAGGATAATTAAAAGCCATTTAGAGCATGTAAGCTGTTTGTGTGAATGAAAATTCAGTTTGCAAAACAATTGTTAGTTCGTTGGGACCATTCTGACATCATTCAGATAAAAGAAATCCACTGAATAGTTTAAAGCCAAGTTAATCTGAGTTAATCTGATGTGCTATTCACGCCAGCTTTTACATATTTAAAATCAAGTACTTCATGCAGTGAAATGAGCTGTCTGTACCTAGAAAGTTGTGTGAAAATGGCCACTTCATATTGCAATTTGAAGAGCTTTATCACCTAAGTATGTTTCAACATTTGTTAGAAATATAGGCTTCTCTGGGACTCTGAGAACTGTATGATTAAACCATTGTCTTGTTCCAGCAATACTGGGATGATGTTTTTTCATAATTTCATTATAATAATCATACAATCAAGCATAATGCCCCAAGAGATGGACTGACAGTTGGAAACTTGTGTGAAAACTGAAAGATTCCCATAGCAGAGATTTATTTGGAGATCATGGTATTTTTTAGATACAGCAGCCTCAAAAAGTAGTGTAAAGGATCTATATTTACACTACAGTTCAAAGGTTTGGGGGTAAAACCTTTTAATGTTTTTGACATAAGTGTCTTATTCTCACCAAGGCTGTATTCATTTGATCAAAAATACAGTAAAAACAGCAATATTGTGCAATATTATTGCAATTTAAAATAACTTACTGACCCCGAAGTTTTGAACAGTAGTGTACATTTATATTTACTTAACAAAATAATTTTTGTACTTATATGTATTATTTAAATATATAATTTGCATATAATTGTAGGATATACTATTTTTTGCTTTCTCCTTTTAACGAAAGCGGTGATAGTAGTAAAAGAACTTTTTATGTTTCTGTAACCAAGAAGTTGCAATCTGATTACTTATTATTTATTTTGTGCATAAACCAGTATGGATTAAATGCACTCTTTTGTCTATACTACAAAATACTGTGATTTTTATTTCTTTCTTAATTTTTTACTCTAGGATCTAAGTTTTTATTCAACCAGTCCTCCTGGGTGGATGTCACAGTTCAGAGTGGTACCACTATGGAGCCCTCCACTGCATTCTTCACCCCAGAGACCACCACAGACCAGACTCTCTCTCCTGAGGTCAGTCCTTCTCATGCATCACAGGCCACCTCTGATGATGACCTGTCTCCAACAGATGCTCCTTCTATGTTTTCTACAAGCATGGCACTACCAAAGACAAGCCACGTCCCTGACAGACCAGAATCTGTCATCACACCTTTTGCGGCAGCAGTCAGTGCGAAATCTGAGGAAGGCTTTCCCACAACAAAACTTCCAGATTTTGATATTAGTGATTTTGGCACTGAGAAGGCTGGTGATGAAGCAAATATTCGTGAAGATGTGATCCGTGGAGAACTTACTACTGCAGTTCCCACAGCCACAGAGGAACCAGTGGAGGAGATAGAGGACAAGAGCATCATTGAAGTGAAGACCGTTTTACCTGATATTTTACTCTCAGACCCTCTAAGCACAAAACCGATGTTCGCAGTCGGGAAAACAGAGGAATCTATCTTGGTTGGGGTTACAACAGACAGCGTTTTAGAATCAGATGCTACTGTAGTGACATTAGTAAACACTGAAGAATCTGAACACAAAACTGAATCGTCCTCACTTAGTCAATCCATCACAAAATTTCCAGCACAGGTTCAGACTCACACAGCTAGTGAGACCAGTGCTGGTAAAGGTGAGGCTGAATCACATGCTTCTACACAGTCATCTTTTATACTGGCAACAGAGGCCACTTTTCTTGAGAGTGCTAAGTCTACTGTGTTCTCTGAGTATGAAGATGAGACTGGCGTTGGCATTGTTATGGCAGACCCTCTACCTCTGTCTACACAGAGATCCACCAGCCCAGAACCTGAACCTTCAGAGACCTCTAGTGGAGTTACCATCACTGATTCTACAGTTACACCCGCTGTTTTTATGCAAAGCTCACAAACTGGAGAATCTACAGGAACCTCCAAATCAGCACAAAAGGCGTCTCAAACATTCACCAGCTATTCAGAAAGCGAAACTGTTGAACTGACTGACCGCGTTACGAAGTCATCGGGTTTGATTACATCTATTTCAGCCACAGTTGCAACAGGAGCAGCGATAACAACGCCTTCACTTACTGACCATGAAACATCACATGAAAAAGCTACTTCAGGCCCCTCAGAGGCACCCAGGGAGACACTAACAGAGGCCACAGACACCACCACTGATTCTGATCACTCATCAGGTAATATTTCTCTGCTTTTCTTCAGCTGTGGTTTTCACATGCTTTCTGAACAAAGTGGTTTGAAATAGCCTTTCGGTCTCATTGATCATTGATATTGAAGAGATGTTCAAGGCAGGGCTATGTTATATTTTGTTTAAACATTATCTTATGCAAATATGAACATGTAACATGAAAGGAATAGTATATGTTCTCACCCTCTGTGGTTTTTACTTTGTGTTGCATGGATTTCTCATAGAATTAGAATGCTTATTGAAACTTTATTGTTGTAGTTATTGTTATAATTATCATTCTAGGTGCGAACAGTCCTTAACAGTGCTGTCCAGGGTCCTGAAAAGAATGGTTCTATACATTTAAAATGTACTTAGAAAGGCATTTTGCAGTACCCATGATCCCTATTTCTGCCAGTCTCTGAGAATGTCACTTTCTTGGCACTTTCAAAAACCTTTGTGTTCCAACTCTGTCTGAAAATGCTTTCACGTCTTGAAAACAAAACTGCCTGCCCTATTTGCTGATTTTACAGGGCGTATTGAAAGACTAGTCAAATTTTGGATGGATGCTACAGTACCATACAGCAGAGATTTAGCCTTGTGTTCTTTGTATTGCCTTTAGCAGTCCTTTTTAATGGTGACAGGCGAACTCTGATTCTCAAACTAACACCGTGATTCTGTGAGAAAGAAAGATGCTTTTTGATGGTCCAAACTGGTCCACATTGTGTTCAGTAGGACTTTACTACTGAGTAATTTTGAAGCTCCAGGCAGTAATCATTACCTACACTACACCACAGGTGTAGGCATTAGCTGGCAGGTCTGATCTGTTAATGAAAGGTTTTTTTTTTTGCCAGAGATGGTTTCAATACAGATGATGTGGATCCATTGCCCTAACAAATCTGTTCTCCCATTGATTTCTGTCAGTGACGGTAGGCTTGGCAAAATGAGGCTTTGGACGCATTACCAGTATAAACACAGAGGTCTGTTAATGCTTTGACGTCTGGACGCTACAACATGCCTGATGTCATCTCTACAGCACAGGCTCCTCTCTATAAAGACGGCTGAGAAAGTGCTAGTAAAGAGAATGAGAGTGTTGCATTTTTATGTTGGCCTACTTGGTTGCTTGTAAGAAATACGTGTAAGACCAAAGGAAAGCAAGGATGTAAAAAAGAAATATTATGTATTTCATGTCAAAACATTGTGACATAAAGATTAAATTAATGAGTTCAGGACATTACCCAGGTTGCTTAGGCCAGTGAGGTAATGATTTAGGGACAAAATCACATTTGTTCCTGTCATCAGCCCTCTGCCCTGCTCTCCATTTTGAGCATGCTCCAGCTTGTTTTTACCAGATGCATAAAATGATTCTGGGAACTTTGGGTGCTGGCCAATCCGTTGTGTCTGAAAGTTGGACTGTAGGCAAATGAATGAGAACGAGAGGAGGAGGGTTTTTTTGTGTTCTGTCTGTCCAGACTTCTGTTGGCTTAACCAGGTGTCTGCAGACATCAACCTTTGTCCCTGCAGGTGTTCCCAACATCAGTAACTAATCTGGATAAGTTCAGAAATATTGGTCTTCAACTGACCTTGAAATGCATATCAGTAGCTATGTGGGATGTTTTCCTGACATGACTAATGTTGCTTTAAGATGAAATGGTAGATCTGGTATATATGTAGTGCTTTAGTTTGTGGCAGCTGGTCATGAAGAAACCAGATGTCTGTCTTTGCTCCGGACTCTGATGACACAGTCAGAACAAGGACGTTTAGTGGACAGGATCAGTTGTTGTGAGGTCTGTAAATATGTATGCAATGAAAGGCACAGTTGTGTTGTTGGTTACAATAATCCAGTATAAAACTGAGGTAGTTTACTAAAAACATTTGCCATTTCTTTTTGTCTTCATTGACAAAAGACTTTTAATATTGCAAAAATATACAGCCTCTGCTATTAAATTTTATGAGTCTATTAATGTGCATATGCATTACAAAAATTGAGTATGTTTGTCATTTTGTCATTTGTATATTCAAATATCTGATTTGGTCACTGTTCCACTGTAATTCAGGGCTGTGCAACGTTGAGAAATGAACTGAAAATGCTATCGTACAGTATTCCTGTTCAGTTCCTGAATTTTAACTGAATCTGAAGCAAAGTAGTAAATACAGTACAGAATTGCAATTCATGTTTCAATGTAAGGAATTAGAATTGAAATTCAAAGAAATTCATAAGTCTATATAACTAGAACTGAATGTTGGTTCAACAAATCCTTGGTTGAAAGATAAAAAAAAAATTATGATTGAAAAAATGTTATGATTGAAGATAATAGATTACCTGTGTTGAATTTCAGTTAAACTTCAACTTCAGTTTGACAATTCAGTTCATATTCATGAATTGACAGAAACATGATTCTTCATTTCTGAATTTTGGACAACCCTGCTACAAATGCATCCAAACAGAAAAGGGGCAATGAATTCAATTTCTTTTCTTTTTTTTCCATTTTTCAACAGTTAATCAAAGTCTGATGCCTTTTGGAGAGCCTGAGATACCTGATGATCTTCTTCCTGTTGATGGGGATACTGTTGTAGCAAGTGGAGAGTTCTTGTCCTCTGTAGCTGTTACCATTACCCCAACAGTCAGCTTCATAAATGGCAAGTTTGAGGTGACACTTCAGCCTAAAGATGTGGCAGAAGAAGTTAGAGGAGATACGTTTGGAAGTGATTCTCTTGGAGTACACGACTTAAATAAACAAGAAGAAACAACATTTAAATTTGATAGTTCATTAGTGGAGGCTGGCAGAACACCACATGAATCAGTAGTGTCAAGATCCTCAATAGTGTCCCCCTTGTTTTCCACAACACTTCATCCAGACATTAGTTTTGGCCCAGAAGGAATATTAGTACAGTCCACTCCGCCATCACCTCCCATAGCAATTAGCGAAGACGAAACACTCATATCTGAAGGAACTATTGTGACAAGCGTTTTAACCTCCACTACTGAAAAGCAGCCTTCTGTAAAACCAGTACTCACAATTAGATCAACAGATATTCCTTTGGATCATGATGACATTACTAAATCATCTATATCTTCTTCAGTGCACAGTACTAGCTCAGTAACAGAGGACAAAGTCAAAGGTACAGCCGTTACAACACAGGTCATGGGAATGACAACTCAGAAAGATGACTCAATCAAAACGACAACACACACAGTTGTTTCTGGCCTAGGGCCTACTTCTGCACATATGGACCATTTTGATACAGATGAATCAGGCTTGAGTGTTCAGACAACTAAAGAGTTTAATTTGACGTTATCAACTCAAGAACATATTACAACAACAAGAAAAAAGGACATAACGTTTACATTTACACCATCATCAAGTGAGATTGTTAAAATGCAGAAAGAAGCAACTTCAGAATTCATGACACCATCAACAAAGAATTTAGAAATGACAACAGCAAAACATAAGCTTTCACCATCACATTTTTCTTCTACTTTACTGTCTTCAGAGGCTTCAGGAGATGAGACTTTGTTTAGAACCACAACAATAAGTTCTGCATTGTATACAATAACTAAATCAGACCAAGAACTGAGCAAAACCACAAAAAAAATCTCAGTGTCCAGCTCAACAGATGCTGAGATCACAAGAGATCAGACAACTGAGACACATAGTAAAGAACCTGTTTCTACTCTTGACTCTACTGAAACTAGCACAGAACGTACATTTATATCATTGAGCACTGGGGCTCTAGATCTGACCAAAAGCACAGAAACAATCTCAGGGTCCAGCTCGGTAGCTGTCGAGGCTACAGGAGAACAGACAACTGAGGCACATAGTAGAGAACCTGTTTCCTCTCTTGACTCCATTGTAACTAGTACTGTCAATACATTTACATCATTGAGCACTGGCACAGGACAAACTGTCACAAGTCAGGATATATCAAATACAGCAACAACCACAGCTACTCTGGTAGAGGACAAAGATCTGTCTGCAAAACCATCTGAATCCACCATCATTAATGTTACAGAGACTCTGTTCTCCTCTGCTCAGACTGGACATTTAGATGAGACATTATCTGAAAGCACTGTAACAAGCACAATGACTACAGAAAAGACAACTGCCAAAGATGTGCTGTCATCATCACATTTTACGTTAGTTTTGGCATCTTCTGAGCCTGAAGCTTCAGGAGATGAGACCTCTGACATGTTTAGCAAGAGTTTCCCAACAAGTCCTTCATTGTATAACGCAACCAAATCAGATCCAGATGACACCAAAACCACAGCAACAATTTCAGTGTCCAGCATAACAGATGCTGAGGCTACAAGAGAAAAAACTGATCACTCAACAGTAAAAACAGTCACAAGTCAAGATATTACATCTCACACAGCAACAACTGCAGTCATGACCATTGATGTTTCCGAGACTCTATTATTCTCCATTCAGACTGAACATTTAGATGAGAAGTTATCTGAAAGCAGTGCCACAATATCCTCCTCAGAGATGACAACAGTAAAAGATAAACTGTCGCTTTCAAGTTTTGCTTCAGTTATGCCATCAACAGAGTCTGAAGCTTCAGGAGATGAGACATCTGACATGTTTAGCAAAGAATTTACAACAAGTTCTTCATTGTACAGCATAACCAAATCAGACAAAGAACTCAGCAAAAGCAGCTCAACAGATGCTGATATCACAAGAGATCAGAAGACTGAGGCACATAGTAGAGAACCTGTTTCCTCTATTGGCTCTACTTCATCTAGCATAGTACATACATTTGAATCATTGAGCACTGGGGACTCAACCACACAGACAGTCACAGGTCAAGGTGTTACTTCACATACAGCAACAACCACAGTGACTGTGATGGAGGAAAAAGAGCCGTCAGCAAAACCATCTGAATCCACAATCATTAATGTTTCAGAGACTCTGCTGTCCTCTGCTCAGACTGGACATTTAGATGAGAAATTATCTGAAAGCGCTGTTACAATGATTCCAGAGAAGACAACTGCCAAAGATATGCTGTCACCATCAAGTTTTTCTTCAAGCTTGAAATTCATGGAGTCTAAAGCTTCAGGAGATGAGACCTCTGATATGTTTAGCAAAGAGTTCACAACAACAAGTTCTTCACTTTATACTCCAACCAAATCAGACCAAGAATATACCAAAACACCATCTGACACAACAGAAACAATCTCAGTGTCCAGCTCAACAGATGCTGAAGGTACAAGAGACCAGACAACTGAGACACATACAAGAGAACCTGTTTCCTCTCTGGACTCTACTGTAACTAGTGCTGTACATACATTTTCATCCATGAGCACTGGGGACTCAGTGGGAGAAACAGTTACAATAAAAGATGTTACATCACCTATAGAAACAACCACAGCTACTATGATGGAGGACAAAGACCTGTCAGCAAAACCATCTGAATCCACAATCATTAATGTTTCAGAGACTCTGTTCTCTTCTGCCCACTCTAGACATTTAGATGAGAAATTATCTGAAAGCACTGTTACAATGATTCCAGAGAAGACAACTGCCAAAGATATGCTGTCACCATCAAGTTTTTCTTCAAGTTTGCCATCTACAGATTCTGAAGCTTCAGGAGATGAGACCTCTGATATGTTTAGCAAAGAGTTCACAACAACAAGTTCTTCACTTTATACTCCAACCAAATCAGACCACGAGCTTACAAAAGCACCATCTGATGTAACAGAAACAATCTCAGTGTCCAGCTCAACAGATGCCGAAGCTGCAAGAGATCAGACAAGTGAAACACATAGTAGAAAACCTGTTTCCTCACTCAGCTCTACTGTACCTAATACCGCACATACATTTACATCATCCAGCACAAGTCAAGATGTTACTTCACATACAGCAACAACCACAGATACTGTAATGGAGGAGAAAGATCCCTCAGCAAAACCATCTGAATCCACCATCATTAATGTTTCAGACACTCTGTTCTCTTCTGCTCAAACTGGACATTTAGACGAGACATTATCTGAAAGCACTGTTACAATGATCTCAGAGAAGACAACTGCTGAGGATGTGCTGTCACCTTCAAGTTTTTCTTCAAGCTTTACATCCATGGAATCTGAAGCTTCAGGAGATGAGACCCCTGATATGTTTAGCAAAGAGTTCACAACAACAAGTTCTTCACTTTATACTCCAACCAAATCAGACCATGAACTTACCAAAACATCTGACACGACAGAAACAATCTCAGTGTCCAGCTCAACAGATGCTGAAGCTACAAGAGGTCAGTTACCTGATGTGCTTAGTAGAGAACCTGTTTCCACTCTTTACTCTACTGTAACTAATACCGTACATGCGTTTACATCATCAAGCACTGGGGAATCAACAGGACAAACAGTTACAAGTAAAGATGTTACATCACCTATAGCAACAACCACAGATACTGTAATGGAGGAGAAAGATCCCTCAGCAAAACCATCTGAATCCACCATCATTAATGTTTCAGAGACTCTGTTCTCTTCTGCTCAGACTGGACATTTAGACAAAACATTATCTGAAAGCACTCTTACAATGATCTTGGACAAGACAACTGCCAAAGATCTACTGTCACCATCAAGTTTTTCTTCAAGTTTGCCATCTACAGAGTCTGAAGCTTCAGGAGATGAGACACCTGATATGTTTAGCAAAGAGTTCACAACAACAAGTTCTTCACTTTATACTCCAACCAAATCAGACCATGAACTTACAAAAACACCATCTGATGTAACAGAAACAATCTCAGTGTCCAGCTCAACAGATGCTGAAGCTACGAGAGATCAGACAACTGAGACACATAGTAGAGAACCTGTTTCCACTCTTGACTCTACTGTAACTAGTGCTGTATATACATTTTCACACATGAGCACTGGTAACTCAATGGGAGAAACAGTTACAAGTAAAGATGTTACATCTCATACAGCAACAACCACAGATACCCTAACGGAGGAGAAAGATCTGTCAGCAAAACCATCTGAATCCACCATCATTAATGTTTCAGACACTCTGTTCTCTTCTGCTCAAACTGGACATTTAGACGAGACATTATCTGAAAGCACTGTTACAATGATCTCAGAGAAGACAACTGCTGAGGATGTGCTGTCACCTTCAAGTTTTTCTTCAAGCTTTACATCCATGGAATCTGAAGCTTCAGGAGATGACACCCCTGATATGTTTAGCAAAGAGTTCACGACAACAAGTTCTTCACTTTATACTCCAACCAAATCAGACCATGAACTTACAAAAACACCATCTGATGTAACAGAAACAATCTCAGTGTCCAGCTCAACAGATACTGAAGCTAAGCAAGAGACTGGGGACAACTGAGACACATAGTAGAGAAACCTGTTTCCCTCTCTTGATTCTACTGTAACCAGTACTGTACATATGTTTTCATCACTGAGCACTGGGGACTCAACAAAGAGAAACAGTTACAAGTAAAGATGTTACATCTCATAGAACAACAAATTCATAGATAACCAAACGGAGGAGAAAGATCTGTCAGCAAAACCATCTGAACTACACCATCATTAATGCTCTCTAGACACTCTGTTCTCTTCTGCTCAAACTGGACATTTAGACGAGACATTATCTGAAAGCACTGTTACAATGATCTCAGAGAAGACAACTGCTGAGGATGTGCTGTCACCTTCAAGTTTTTCTTCAAGCTTTACATCCATGGAATCTGAAGCTTCAGGAGATGACACCCCTGATATGTTTAGCAAAGAGTTCATGACAACAAGTCCTTCACTTTATACTCCAACCAAATCAGACCATGAACTTACAAAAACACCATCTGATGTAACAGAAACAATCTCAGTGTCCAGCTCAACAGATACTGAAGCTACAAGAGATCAGACAACTGAGACACATAGTAGAGAACCTGTTTCCTCTCTGGACTCTACTGTAACTAGTGCTGTACATATCTTTTCATCACTGAGCACTGTTGACTCAGTAGGAGAAACAGTTACAAGTAAAGATGTTACATCTCATGCAGCAACAACCACAGCTACTCTAATGGCGGAGAAAGATCTGTCAGCAAAACCATCTGAATCCACAATCATTAATGTTTCAGAGACTCTGCTGTCCTCTGCTCAGACTGGACATTTAGATGAGATGTTATCTGAAAGCACAGTCACAATGACCTCAGATCTCAAAGATGTCCTTTTACCATCAGCTTTTTCTTCAAACTTGCCATTTACAGACTCTGAAGGTTCAGGAGATGAGACTTCTGAAAAATTTAGCAAAGAGTTCACAACCAGTTACCCATTTTATGTTTCAAACAACTCAACTGAACAACTCAGCAAAACACCATATTACACAACAAATGCAGTCTCAAAGTCTATTTCAACAGATGCTGCTTTTACAAGCACAGTGCCACCAAAGGGGACAACATCCAAAGATTTTGTTTCATTGTCAAGTTTTACTTCAGTTTTGCCATCTTCAGGGTATGATGGTTCAGCTGAGCCCTCTCATATGTTCAGTAAAGAGTTCACAACAGCAAGTTCTTCACTTCATATTACAACCAAATCAGATGATGAAATCATTAGTACTACAGCACAAAAAATGACAGCTTCTGTGAAAATGCAAACAGAACAAACTGCCACACAGAACCTTTCTACAGTACCTACTATAGACCTGACCAATATAAGCTCAGTGTTGTCCTCAACTGATGCAGATATCCCAAGAATTAAGCCAACAGAGAGACATCAAACAGAATCTGTTTCCTCTTTTGTCTCCAGTATCTCAGAAGAAAAAGTTCAGCAAGAGGTTTCCAGTGATGAAGACAGAATTACACTGACAACTAAACCATATGATCATTATATTGTAGCGACTGATGAGGCAGAAATTCATGAGACTGACCACACATCAGAGCAAGTGAAACCTGAAAGTTATTCACATTCCACATCAACAAATGAATTGTTTTCAAGCACAGTCCCAACAGTAGTTACAGACTCATCTTCTGAACAAGGTAGTGGAGAAATTGCAGAAAATGAAGTGACTGAAGATGATGGCTCTGTTGAAATATCCTCTGATGTTGTAGAATCAATACCTCGCCATGTTACACCTTCAGAGGACAAGACAACTGCTGTTGGGTTTGAGTCATCTCCTGCTTCTGGAGTGCAGCCATCAGAAAACATGACAGCAAAAATAAATATTACAACAACTGTAAGTGGAGAAGCTGTACCAAGCTCATTTTTTACTCTCACAGAGGTAGAAGGCTCTGGTCAGCAGACATCAGAGAGGTTCACCACAGCTCCCTCATCTATGATCAGAACAGTCACAAGTCAAGAAGTCATGACATCTCAAAGAGAGTTTGCCTCTTCAACGACTGAATTTAGAGAAGAACCTAGCACCCACCTTACAACAGAAATAGTTAGCTCAAGTTACACAACAACAGAGCCTGTTAGTACAAAACTCACAGAGACCTCAGTGTCTTCTAGACCTTCTCATACTATTACTGAATCACAGTTGACTAAACACACAACAGAATCAATTATTAGTCAAACTGCAATTGGATCAGGTAAACCTAGTCTCACTTTAGTGGCAACAGTTGAAGATGACCACACCACACCTTCAGATATCCAAACAACGACTGGTCCTTTCAAACACATCCAAACATCAACAGTCACTGCTAGTCATGAAACAACTTCAGCTCTTCTCAGGACAAAAACAATGTTTACATCTTCTAGCAAAACCCATAGCATTCACACAACAATTTCATCTGATGCAGAGGATGACACAACAGATGATGAAGGATCAGGGGTGTCCCCTGTCATGCATGTTTCGTCAGCAGCCATCAAAACTCAAACTGGTTCTCCTACAGTTCGTATAACTAGCACTGGCTTCACAGAACTCGACAGAGACATCATAACACAAAATTCAAGCCCTATCACATCTGCCTTTGTAAACAGAGAAGGCTCTGGTATTGTAGAAGATGACCAAGAAACTACTCAACTAGAAGGTTCTGGTGAAGAGGACAGAGCGAGTCCAACAGAGGAAATGTCTAACAATTATACAGATGAGGCAGAAATCAGTGAGGCTAACCGCACATCAGAGCCAGGGAGTTTTGTAAGTTCCTCCCATTCCACGCCCTTCACAACTAAATCAACATTGTTGTCTAGCACGGTCCAAACAGCAGTGAGATCTTTATCTACTGAAGGTAGTGAAATCACAGCTGAAAGTGAAGTGGATGAAGATGATGGCTCTAGTGGTGAAATATCCCCAGCAGCTCTTGAGTCAATTCCTCCTCAAGACATACCCTCTGAGGACAAAGCAACTTCAACTACAATCACACAACCACAGAGAACAGAAGCTGCAACACCTGCTGCAGTACTGTCAAGCACTTCTGAGGCTTTATCAGGTTCTGAGACACAAAAGAGTACCTTACAGCCAAGCACTCCAGAAACCGACTTAAATGGGTTTGCATTATCAACCACAGAGAATGACAAGGAATTTACCTCACCAGGAGATCCTACTGATGAGATATCCAAAACACCAACAACTAAGGCATATGAGGACCTAACTGTAAGAACTGATGAGGCTGAAGTTGATGAGGCTGAAGAGAAAACAGCTTTCTCGAGTGCTGCATCTGTCACTAGCAGTACAGATTTCACACATCAGTCAACTTTATCCCCATCTCCCTCATTCCTGAGCTCCACCCAGTCAACTGTAACATTTACAACTACACTTTCAGAGGATGGCAGTGGGGAAGATTCAACTGAGGGGGATGGAGCAGAAGATGATGGATCAGGTGATGATTCAACTCCTGTGACACCTTCACCTTTGCTATCAAGCTCAAAGATAACAGAAACAACCATTAGCATGACACCATTTAGCTCAGTCAGCAATGGACAGTACAGTACAGCCAGAGTTGTTTCACAGGGACGCACAACAACTGAAATGCAAAGTGTGTTCTCAAGCACAAATGAACACTCTGGTGTTTCTGTCTCAGATATAGCAGCCACTAGCTTTACAGCTCCTGGAACACCATCTGGTGTGATAGCCAGCCACACTAAATTGCCCTCTTTCGTGACACCTCAAGATCCTGTGTCCACTGCTACTCCATTGGTCTTGTCTAAGGACAGTGCTGATCGGCAAGTCACTCCAACAAGACCAGTCTTAATATTCACAGAGGGGGAGGAAGATGAAGATAAGCTATTTTCAACTGTAACAGAGAGTATGAGAGATCATAGCATCAAACCAGAAGATTTCACTAAGGATGACATGATTATTGATGCAGATACTTTGTCTGTTTTAGAGCAGTCTTCTCCCTTCGCCTCTACAATTGTTACAGAAGAAGCAGCTGGGGTAACCCCAATTGTCATGACAGCACAACCCTCAAGCTTTATGACAGAGGAACCAGAGGGATCTGGAATGAATGGCACTGAGTTACCTCTGTTACATATGTCATTTGAAACCACAACAGACAGGTTAATAGTTCAACAATCCCAATCAACCACAGACATCCTGCAGAGCAGTTCAACATATTTAGAAGAGGAAACACAAGCAACACAATCTCCTGAGGCTACTGATCCTGATATACCTGAACACACACAAGATGGTCAGACTTCATCCACTTTAGCCCCCATGACATCTCAGGTGTCCACAGACAGAGTCATAGAAATAGTCTCAGCTGAAGAGGACCCATCTGAAGGTGTATCAATGCATTCTGGAGATGATGTAACATCTGCCACATCAAGTTCTGGAGAAAGTGTTTCTTCACAACATCCAGATGATATCACAGACTCTGAACACTCAGTTTCTCCAGTATCAAATTTAAGTAACGCTGCATCTTTCCATACTGCATCAAGTGCGAGCATGACTAAACCTGCCATAACGACTACAAGTACATACACCAAAACAGCAGCAACAGATGATAATGACTTAACAGCTGACACAGAGGAAACATTATACACAACAAGTATTGATGACATTGAACTCAGTAGTCCCTCTACTGATAAGGTAATTCAGGGGAGTGAATTAGCAAGCACAGATGTATCAACTAGATCTGGTATTTCAGAGGAAACCACAAGTGCATTATTTTCTTCAACAGATTATGGCTCAGGTGATCAAACAATTGAAATAGTTACAGGACTGTCTCATTCAACAGAGTCTCCTTTAATAACTGAAGATGATTCATTGTCATCATTTATGGAGAGTGATATTGTGATTCAATTTGCAACAACCTCTTTGCCTGAAGCAATTACAATAACTGATGGGGAACCATATCACCAAGCTTTGTCAGAGATGACAGTGACACATATGCCCAACACAGACATCAGTGTTGATGAAGACGTGCCATTGCCATCAACAACCATTCCCACACCTCTTATAGCTGCATCAAAGTTTAATATGACTACAGACACAATAACATTAGTGGGACTTCCTTCATCTACACCCATACCAGGGCTGAGTGACAAAACAGGAGCTCCACTTTCCTCTGAGGAAGGGACAGATGAAATAATAGATTATGATACAAAAACTGAACCTTACAAAGTGTATTCCCTACAAGATTCAATGAACAAAACAAACACTGACAATGAAACTGCCTTGGATATTAGCTTAGAAGATGTGTCTAGCATTGATGACATCACCCAGCCTGAAGGTGAGAGCTTCACCACCTCACCGCCTGATGTTGAGACAAGCTTTAAGACGACCGCTTCACAACCTGATGCTGAGACTGGTTTTGAGACCACCTCACAGCCTGATGTTGAGATTGGTTTTGAGATCACCTCACAGCTTGATGTGGAGACTAGTTCTGAGACCACCTCACAGCTTGATGTGGAGACTGGTTTTGAGACTGATGTTGAGACAAGCTTCGAGACCACCTCACAGCTTGATGCTGAGACTGGTTTTGAGACCACCTCACAGCTTGAAGTGGAGACTGGTTTAGAGACCGATGCTGAGACAAGCTTTGAGACCACCTCACAGCCTGATGCTGAGACTGGTTTTGAGACCACCTCACAGCTTGATGTGGAGACTGGTTTTGAGACAGATGTTGAGACAAGCTTTGAGACCACCTCACAGCCTGATGTTGAAACTAGTTCTGAGACCACCTCACAGCCTGGTGCTGAGACTGGTTTTGAGACCACCTCACAGCCTGATGCTGAGACTAGTTTTGAGACCACCTCACAGCCTGATGCTGAGACTGGTTTTGAGACCACCTCACAGCTTGAGGTGGAGACTGGTTTTGAGACGGATGTTGAGACAAGCTTTGAGACCACCTCACAGCTTGATGCTGAGACTGGTTTTGAGACCACCTCACAGCTTGATGTGGAGACTGGTTTAGAGACCGATGCTGAGACAAGCTTTGAGACCACCTCACAGCCTGATGTTAAGACTAATTTTGAAATCACCTCACAGCTTGATGTTGAGACTAGTTCTGAGACCACCTCACAGCTTGAAGTTGAAGCTAG
>JAFVLL020004601.1:0-20113 GCA_021397915.2 Tor tambroides | reverse complement strand
GTTTTTGTTAATATGAATAATAATAATAATGTATACATAACCACAAAAAATTATATTTGTCCTTGATTATTAATATGTTATCAAAATGAAATTTGCCACTGGTAATTTAGAGATCTTTCAATTTACAGACAATATTTTTAAAAGATGACGGACAGTCAACCTCCAAAGTAATAATAATAATAATAATAATAAACTGTTTTTGAATTGGCCACGATGATCAAATAAAGTAGAAAAATGTGTTTATTATTCAATATAATATAATATAATATAATGTATATATGGTCACAAAAAAAAATCTAAAAAGTAATTTTAAATCCTAAATTATGTTTTTGATTTTGTGTGTGTGTGTGTGTGTGTGTGTGTGTCACTAGACATTTAGAGAACATCTTTCACAATCTAATTCTTGATGGATAAAAAAAGTTGAATATTCTTTATCACTCAGATGTGTCACTTTATGGATGTTAAATTGGCTGCATAGTGACTTTAATGAGGTATTAATTAAAGTCAATATTCATAGCATTAACATTTCTAGCATTAAAACCACACACAAAGTACAGTACAGTAAAACTGAACCACTTTTTTAAACATAACCACTAGCTGACCTCAAAGTAATGAATAAGGGACCAAATCCATAATCTAGAAAGGATGAATCAATACACCCTAATTCCACATAATGCAGTGGGGTTTGGTTCCTCAGCAGTGATCACCGGGCATTTGCTGTCCCCTGCAGAGCCCTCACAATTGCAGCAGCTTGCCAGAAATGAATTGACTCAAGGGAGGCTGGGGTAATTAGTAAAGGGCAGCACAAGTCCACACTTCCTTGGACCCTCTTTTCTGACAGTGACACATTCATTTTACAATAAGACAGCTGCTTATTCAAGCCAGATTGCTTTTTTTGTGCTTTGAATTGTGAGTGTTTGGAATTTTAGGGGTTAAAAAAACAAAAAACCTTCAGTAGATGTTGTAATATGAGAGAGTAATACATTTATGGGTAAATCACACTGAAAACTGCACGTCTTATTTGACTTTATGCCTTTATTAAACTAATGCTGAATATGAAATGAGAATGTATGTCTGTCACTGACTGCTGTATAGTTTGATATTGATTGTGCAACCCAGTTTATGCGTCTTTTATGAACATGAATATTTGTCAATATGTCAAAGGTCACATGATACTGTCATTTCCTGGGCCTTTGGAACTTCAGGACACAGTTTAACTCCCTTGGAGGAGGAAGGCCTGGTGCCCTTTGACCTTTTCAATAATTACTGGTGGTATACGACTATACCAATGAATAAGGACAGAGGGGGCTTTTCTCCAGTGCAGCTGTCAGTCATTGCAAATGACATGTAGTCAATAGTAAATGTGCATTTTCAGCATATAAGTCAAAACAACAGGATGTGTACTGTATTATTAAGGGGACAGTACCAGATGAATTATAAGAACTACACTGATCAAACTGAGATGTACAGTTATTGATCAAGAACATAGACCAATCACTGATTGAACTGTAATGTACAGTAGGTGATGTTTACTTTGGCTGGGTAGATTGCAAATTGATTTTGAAGTTAGCTAATCATTAGAAGAGATTCCCTCAGTCTTTTCTCACATTATTGATGCTGCTTTCCATCTACTGTGCCACTTGGTTTGCAAAATGGTAACTATATCAAAGACTATCATGCTCATACTAAAAATAAGAAGTCCCTAGTCTTATTACTGAATGTGAATGATACCAGGAAACACTAACAACCACCTAGCAACACCCTAGTAGTAACCACCCACAACACTCTAGCAACTGTATAGCAACACCCTAGCATAGTGCCAGCTTTGCACAGCCAAGCGCAACTCACAATTTCTTCAGAAAGTGTTAAGCAACCACTTAGCAAAGCCCTAGCTTCAACCTAAAAAACCCAAGCAACTACCTATAAATGGCTAGCAACCCCTATAGCAACTGCATAGCAACACCCTAGCAACCACTCACAACATCCTAACATAGTGTCGGCTTTGCACAGACAAGCACCCCTCACAATTGCTTCACAAAATTTTAAGCAACCACACAGAAGACCCCAGCTATCACTCAGAACACCCTAGCAACTGCGAAGTAATGCCTTAGCAACCACCAAGAATAGCCTAACAACTACATAGGAACATCCTATCAACCTTTACAACACCTTAGCATAGTGACAGCTTTTGAACTGACAAGCATCACTCACATGTTTTTCAGAAGATATAAAGAAACTACTAAGCAGCCACCCAGAACATCCTAGCATCTGCATAGCAACACCATATCATCCACCCACAGCACTCTAGGATATTGCTGACAAACACCACTTACAATTTCTTCAGAAAGTGTAAGCAACCTCACAGAAGACACTAGCAACTACATAGCAACACTCTAGCAACTCCAAAGCAATGCCCTAGCAACCACCTAGAACAGCCTATAGCAACCAACACCTCTAGCATGGTGCTGGCTTGGTCACTGACCAACACCACTCACAGTTTCTTCACAGTGTGTAAATAAACCACCTAGCAACCACCCAGAACACCCTAGCAACTGCATAGCAACACCCTAGCAACCACTCATAACATCCAAGCATAGTGCTGGCTTTGGTGCTGACAAACACCACTTACAGTTTCTTCAGAAAGAACCACATAGAAAATTCCAGAGTGTGAAACAATGTCCTAGCAAGGACATAAACACCCTGGCAACTGCATAGCAATGCCCTAGCAACAACCTACAAAATTCTAGCATTGTGGTGGCCAATTTTGCACTGAAAACCACCACATAAGACTAATGGGTTACATTAAGCAGGACACTCGTCAGAGCTTAACTGCATCTCAAATGACGCACTATACTTACTTATGCACTATTTACTCAACCATGTGTATGAATTTTATAAGGCTATTTTGTCAATAATAATCTGATTGGCCTCCCTCTTTGCGACATAATTAAAGCTGCGACATTTGAGTGCATGAAGTGTCCAACATTCCACACTTCGTTTTTTTTGGTTATTTAAGTGCATCATCTGGCTATTTAACGTGCACTTCTTCTTTTTGGAATTTTCAGTGTGAACACACTACTCGCACTATTTATACTACAAAATGTCGTAGAATGGTGCATAAGTACGCAATTTGGGACACACCTCTTATTTTGGTTCATTTTCCTTTCACCCATTAAATCAAGCAATTAGCAAAACAACTTTTACGTGAACTGCAGTAAATGTTCTTCCCCAAAGAGGTATTGTTCGCTGAGATGTAAAACGGAGTTTAAACATATACAGGGCCTGACCTTGCAAATGTGTCTTGACTTATAATAGGCCTGCGCCCTCTCTGACATTTAACACGTCTTGGGAAATTTAAAGGTCTTAAAAGAAGTTTTATACCAGTTCTGAATTTTCAGCCCTTTTTCCATAACATCTGATGGGTTTGATATGGCAACGGAAAGTAAATCTTGCCCAGCAAATGAAGTATTGATTTGTGTCTCTCTGGCCTTGCTATCACCTTGTCCTCAATGTTGTGATACTGACTTGTTTCTATAGGCTAGAGAGCGAGAGTGTGTCTTGGTAAAGAGCTTATTTAGACCTCAACCCTGTTCCCACCCTTTCTGTCATCTCAGGACCCCTGTCTCTCTCGATCTCCGATTCAATGAATTCTTCTGTCGTCAATCACAGATGTTGCCAGAGCAGGTTTATCCAAGGTTACAGTTCTTCCACAAAGGACAGACAAACTTACTATTTGCTAAAATTAAAGAATTGAATTATATTAAACACTATCAGTGCTTTCCATGATGTAAATGTAAATGTATACACATGTAAATACCTCCAGACAGCATGCATTTAGGACCACCGAGAACCTTCATGAATTTTAATGCCTCATTTCTAATATGTGTTTCAAGTGGGGAGCTTGCAAAGCAGTAGAGATTACTGCGATGATATGCATCTTTTTGTGTCATAAATTTCCAGGCGCTGCTGACAACTGTAGGTTTATTATGTGTTCGCATTGGCGAAGCAGCGAATGAACTGCCTCGTCGCGACTCGCCGACAGCGCAGACAGGAGCTTTGTTTGAGGAATTATGGTATTCAATTTCGCATCAGTGACAAACTCTCTTCCTGTGTCATAAAAACAACGATAACGGGACAGATTTTATAACCGTGCCCCTCCGTCGCCGTCGCTCAAAATGGCCTCATGAATTTGGATGGGATGAGACAAAGCAAAGATGCTTATGTGTTCCGCCTGCGAAATAAGAATACAGTTTGGTGGCGGTCATACGTGCCTCAAGCAATAACAAATCATCCATAGCCTCTGTTACAGATTATACAACAATTCTGGTTCTCCAATCTTATTGGCGTTCCAAAAGTAGCCTATCCACCCTTTTTTTCAACGTGCAAGTAAGCAGATCTGTGAATGTGCGAGACTTCTAGTTCATTAGGGGGAAAGGGAAAGGCAAGTGGTGTGTGGCCAAGTATGGTGACCCATACTCAGAATTTGTGCTCTGCATTTAACCCATCCAAGTGCATGCACACAGTAGTGAACATACACCCGGAGCAGCGGGCAGCCAATGCTGCGGCGCCCGGGGAGCAGTTGGGGGTTTGGTGCCTTGCTCAAGGGTCTCACCTCAGTCGTGGTATTGAGGGTGGAGTGAGTGCTGGTTATTCACTCCCCCCACAATCCCTGCCGGACCTGAGACTCGAACCCACGACCTTCGGGTTACAAGTCCGACTCTCTATCCATTAGGCCAGGACTGCCCACTTTTTTTCAAATAGCTGTTGTAAGGAAATAAGGAGAAGAATAGCTATATATAACTATATATAACTATATATATATATATATATATATATACTTTTCCATATATATATATATATATATATATATACTTTTCCAATATGTTTGACTTTAGCTTGCTGTACTTCATTACGCCAATAGAAGTCTTTATGAGTAACTCATTCATTCATTTAACCGATTCGTTCAAACAATGATTCATTCAGGAATGACTGTCTGTGTGAGTGAGTCATTGATCTTTATGAGTAAGTAAATTCCCGTAAATGATTACCTAAAATGATTTTTATAATCATGTTGTCATTTATTAACAATTGTTATAATTATCTGTGTTCTCAAATATCGTTTTTTTCGTTGGCAGAACAAAAATAGACAATTTAACTGCACAACTAAGTACCATTGTCAATACTGCATTTTTACTGTGTAGCCTAGTTTATGGGTTTATAGCTGGATGGTTTAGGTGTTACTTTTTATACAAGGCTTGAGATTGGAGTTTATGTGCAGTTTGGTGACAGACAACAGAGACAAACTGAGCTAAAAACAGAAACCTCATAAGCTTCATGCTGTTTTCATGTATTCATGTTGTGATGCCATGAATAAGATAATTAATTGTTATTAATTCAAATGGTCTGTATGTGGTCTGAAAATATGGATTAATATGAAGATTTAATGTTAAATTTTATTTTTAATGTTAAGGATGAGGATGAAAGTGAGTAGCCTAGTTCTATGGAAAAGAATGGCCTGACCATCTTGTCTAACATTTTTTGTATTCTATAGAAGAACAAAAATCATACAGGTTTGGAATCACATGACAGTGAGTAAATGCTGACAGAATTTTCATTATTGGCTGATCTATTCCTTTAAGGTTTCAAAATGTATAACCCCATAATCATAAAATCCTGTAGGCCTAAAAGTAAGGACAAAGATGTGAATATTTATTATGTTGGATTTCAGGCCATCTGATCACACAGTCAGACTTATTCAGGCAGATTTGAATAGAGGAGTCCTGTTCAGGATCACAGATGATGGATCTTCAGAAAGCCACAAGTATACATGACACCTCCTCTCTGTCTTCTTGCTGTAATCCACAAATTAAACCCTTAATCAGAGTGATGATGACCCAAATCCCATTAACAGCCCTGAAAGCGGCTGTTGCTGAGCTTAATTAAACAGAAAGTTTACTCAGATCTCACTGTCTAATTAACGCCCTCTGAATGAGATAACTGTATGTGATATTAAAGGATCTTTATTAAAGAGATTTGTATCCATAAAATATTTTTTGGTAATGAAAAAAAAACAGCAAAAAATATTTAGGCCTACAAGTTATTGTTTTGCTCCAAAATGAAGGCTCAAGTCATCTGTTTTAAATGTGTGTTTGTGTGTGTGTGCACTGGTTTGGGTGGTTTATGTGGACACAAATTTGTATAATGACATGGGTAAGACAGAGGTATTACAGTGTGAAGGTTGTTTATGAGGACACTGCCTATGTCCCCGCAAAAGGCTTAAAAATCACTCAATTTTTTTTTAATTTTTTTTTTACATTTAAAAATGAAAGTTTCCTGTAAGGGGTAGGTTTAGGTGTAGGCCTATAGAAAATACAGTTTGTACAGAATAAAAACCATTACGCCGGTGGAGAGTCCCATAAACCATCAATACCAACGTGTGTGTGTGTGTGTGTGTGTGTGTCTTTTCTACTCTATTATATTATGATGTCTGTTATATAGCTCTCTGGCGCCTCTTGCTGTTATATCACGAATACAACAAAATTCATGACAATTTTATTTACTATTCATTGTTCATTCATTCATTCATTCATTCAGTATTTTCCAGTACTGTTTAACGTTCGTGTACAAAACCTTCTGAATAATTAGAATATTTTAATAAGAATATAATAATATTTTATTTCTTCCTAAATAAAATTTAAATATCATCACATTTCTATATTATTTTCAATATCTCCAAATTCTATAATGTTTAAATTATATAGCCTAATGAAGTTATATTTTAACCAACCAACAGGTTAGAAATCATGTTCTTAATAGGCTGGCTGTTTGTAATTTTACATATTCACATGCGTTTTAAATGTAATTTTTTTTTTTTTTAAAAAAGTAATTTCTTTTTGGGGTTTATATTTATGTATGTTGTCTTCTTATACGTTTTTATATGTTACCGTTTCGATTTTTTGCAGAATTTTCTTGCATTTCACAATTGTTTTAATGTTAAAAATTGAACAGCCAATCATAGGCTATTTAACGACAGGCTGTTCCATTGTTTCAACTTATAGCGTGACACGTTGTTGTGTCACAAAATAATAAAAATAATAATAATAACTGATTCACTTTATTTTATGTAACATTTCTGTATATTTCTTAGACAATACAAACCTGCCCTAGGAAATATCCACTGGAATCTAAATGAAGTAAATCCATCTCTATAAATCTCCCATATAGTGAATGTGTGCGTCCGTGGGTCGATCTGGATTGGCTCCTCTAGATGGCGCACAAATTCTTCACGAATAAAGTTCCCATGGTAACAATAGACGCTGCTGAAAGACCTCACATGCTCCGCGGAAAATCCTTCGGGGTGGGGTTGGGTTGGGGGTGTTCTGTCGGTCTGCTCATGACGTCATAAACAACACCGCTACTTTCCCAGCCGGCTCCGCGTGCAAAACCCGAAAGAAGAGTTGCACCGGTTTTGTAAACCAAATGGAAGTGGGATATAAAATACTACGGTAATTTCTATTTTACTTCTACTGGCTTTCTGCTGTCAGATATTATATTCTGTCTGCTGGGTTACGATATTGCAAGGGAATGCAAAATCTAAAACTGTCTAGACAGTCTTAGAAAGTGCGAACGATTAAAGTCATTTAGTGCAATTGCATTAGCGCAATTAGTGAATTTAATGCAAATGAACTACATTTAGTGCACTTGCATTACTTACAAATTCAGAAGAGTGAAACTGAAACTTCATAGGTTCAAACTTCTGAGTGTGAAACAGAGTTCAAAAGTTGTTCTGAGAGACGTTAAGACGTACAGACAGTGAACCAGTTTCTGACACTTGCACCTTTACTTTTCACTCTTTTCCTCTGTCTCCAACACACACACACACACACACACACACACACACACACTTCTCAATCCATGCGTGACTCTAGGTGCCAGAGGATCTCCAACATGACAGCTCTATAGCTGATATGAAACGTGACTTTAGATGCTCACTCGTGCATCACTGGAAAAACGGACTTTCTAGGACTGAGCCACCCTCAGCAAGTTACATTACTCCTCTCTTGGGATCATGAACCAAAGATCTTTGTCTGCTGATCCTCCAGCTATGGTTGTGCTGGACCGATGCACCGAGCAGCCGAGAACCCAAATGAAGGATAGCAATCCTTTGATTGTAGCTTTAAAGGGCAAATTTAATGTCTGATCAGGAGGATCAAGGAAGATCTTGATCGAGGAAGGATCTCGGAATATCCCGCACGTTTCTGATATAATGGAGGTAGGTTCAGAGACATGCCAGCACCTCTGTCCTCATCGCCAGCTTCACCAGCAGCTTCAGCAGAAGAGGAAGACTGTCACCCATGCTCTCGAAGACCAGAAACAAGTAAGTTTGGCATATTTACTTCACTTTATGGACAAATTCACAGCTCTTTTACGTATTTGTTCAGTCTCTCCTGTTGCCTTTTTTACTCACAAGGTGAAAGTTTTGAAAAGGGTAAGGTTATTTCTTTAAGACCAAACTCTTTTTTTATTCCCACTTTTGTCTCATTCAAGAATGCTTGAAGAATGAAAAGGAACTTTTAAAATGAAGACATTTTAAAGGAATAGTTAGGAATAGTCTTTCTTCAATGGATCACAAAAAAAAGATGTTTTTGCCCATACAATGAAAGTAAATGGGGTCCAAAACACATTCAAAACAAACATCATCTTTTTTGTTTCCTAAGAAAACACATAATACTGGTTTGGAACGATGTGAGGGTGAGTAAATGATGATAACAGAATTGTCATTTTTTTGGGTGAACCACCCCCCTAAAAAAAAATGCTTATTCACAGAACTGAAATTCAGTTTTTCCACACGAATGGCAATTTCCAAGCATTCATTCATTGAATATTCCAAGATCCATGTGCTTAGAATAAATTAAAGCCGATGTTTGAGCAGCACGTCATCCATATGGTCTTCATCTTAAGATCGTGGAGTGTTTCTATTATGCTGGTACCCCAGATGCCCATATTTGGACAGCTGGGGCACCATCCATGCTAGTGCTTTGAAGAAGCCACATTCCATGTTAACTGTCAAATCCATTAGTTAATTTGCCATGATAAGTGAGGGTGATTATGTCTAATGATTTGCTGGGTGTTAGACAGACCTAGAGGCCCTTGTAGGAACTTAAACATCATAAAGAATCAGCCTCAAATCCTTCCTGATGTATGCCAGGCTAATTGTCTGGATGAACTAGGCTTATGATTAGCCAAAGCATGATGATAGTTTATGTTGTTACTAAAATGGTACAAAAAATATTTTAGATTGAGTTGTTTCACTGGTTTTCCTAAAAGTTACATGCATACCTTGGCCTCAAAAAGTTTGGACACATAAAATGTATGAATGTCATTAGATGTACTGCAGTTTTCAGAAATGTCAAAAGGATTTTTAACTCATAAATGCGAAATATATTCAGAGGTGTAGTCATGTATTTTTAATGTATTTATAAATAAATTAATAGATAAGCATCACATTATTGATTAAAAAAGATCATTTGTTTTAAAAGTCATGAAAAATTGCTCAAAAGTGATATTTTATATCTAATAAATATTTTAATATTTAATGAAACACTAACATGTTAGAATACTTTTTAGGCCCACTACATACTGAGATGTTCTTGTTCCTTGTAAAACATTTCTATGAAATATCCAACATCAGTTTTTTCCCCTCCTTCTGTAGAAGTGTTTGCTCAGTTCACCTGCAGTGCAGCTGCACATTCATTATGATTATAAGGGTGTCACAGCTTGACAGTTCAACAAAGAACAGGTTGTTCTCACCAACCCTTGGCATACCCCATTTCTCTGAATTAAGACGAGATGTTGATTTTATTAATGCAGGTCTTCTCCAGTGTGTGTGTGTGTGGTTTTCCAGCAAAATTTCCACTGAGGTCTGCAACATAAATCCAGATTAAAATGTTGAAGCCCTGTCGATCACCCCCCTCTTGAATGCTTTTCTTTCACGACCAAGTTGAGCTCGGCCTGTGGACTTCTGTGTTAATTCACTGTTAGCCCTGTCATCACCATTAACTGGTTCCACTGACACGGAATCTAATCACTTTATAGGGGCTGTGAGGAATGGGGAATTGTTCAGAGTCCTCCTTCTCGATGAAGACGAGCTTGCCAGTAGACATTAGGCTCTACCGGCCTGACTGACTAGCAAAGCTAAAGTTCTTTTCGCTAAACTTTTGCAGTGAGTGTGAGCTGTGTGAGCTTTGCATGTGAGCCGTTCTGATTTAGCTTTGTATTCCAGGCACTCGCCCAACCAGGTTCCACTGGGCTGAAGATCAAAGTTTTGAAGTTTGTGCTTTGCTTTCAAGACTTTGGAGTTTTTCAATGCACAGTTTTTTAGTTGGTGGTTTAGAAACAGTGAGCAAGGTCCAGTGTATGTGTTCGTATTCAATTCTGACACATATCCACTATTAAGCATTGGCAATAACAAACCAGTGTAGCTAACTGAAAGTTGAAAAATTTCCAAATGACCTTGTTGAATTGCATCAAGCCACTGTCTAAATAGTTACACAGATTAACATTTTTTTTTACAAATATTTATTTTACTGTATTTTTGAAGGGTGTTTGTTTGATAGAATACATAATTACAGCACAACCTGTAAATTATTATTTATACGACATTTCGCCAGTAGATGGCGAGAAATGTCTTTGATTCATTCATTCAGCTGATTCGTTCAAAAACACTGATTCATTCAGGATCAAAACAAATGGGTAAATCATTGAATCATTTAGTTAGCTGATTCATTCAAAAGCATTCAAGAACAAACCATGCCACTGTTTTTACGAGCGAGTCATTGAATCATTCACTCGATTTGTTCAAATTGATTCATTCAGCAACGAAACACCGTCTGTGTTACTCGGAACGGTTCTGTGGAGTCGTTTGGAGCTACTGTTGTTGGCTGAGCAAAAAACTGGCGATATTGTTCGTAAAATGTGAGTAACTCGATATTAACCTCTTGTTGGTTGAATCATTGTATGAAATCAACATCAATCGTGCTTTTGTCATTTTAGATTTGATTATCAATTTGCCATATAAGTTATATGTTTTGAGTTAAGTTAGGTTGTGTAAACAAGATTAATTTAGCTACTATTCAGTTGAGAGAGTTCCTTTGTCCAGTTGTGAATTGTCCATGAAACCATGTGAATTGTCTTGGAATTCAAGTAGCATTGTAAGGCATATTGCTAACTTGATGGAATATGTAAAGGGCAAGGCCATTAATTATAACTCCTAAATGAGACCAGGCAGATGAATCTGTGATATTTAGATGATTATGCTTGCTTGTTAGCCCAAGGTGGTTCAAGCTAATGAGATGCTAAGGCAATATCAATAGCATGATATTCCACAGTGGACATTTGTTTGTACCACAGTCATGTTTGTGCCCCTTTTATGCTGCATTTCTATTGCACATAAGAGAGTTTACATACAGTACTTTTTATTGATAAACTGTTGCACATGAGTCAGATACATTGCAAAAACATATAAGTATTTAAATTCAGTTGTGTTGTACATAACATTCTCCATGTTGGAATTGTTATTTGACCCTTATGTTCTTTGACCTTTGACATACAATAACCATTAAAATAATTTACTCAGGTGTTGTTAAATATGTACATTTTAAAGACAACAAATACATTTTTTGGTACCCGCAGCTGAATCTGACAGCTCCTGACAGTTCTCATGGCCTCACGGGATAGAACAAAACTAAATGGCAAACAAACAAACAAAATTAGCCTTCGTGTTACAATTTATCTTGGTTTAAAAATTAAAAATGCCTTTTTATTGGAAGAGAAAATTTTAAATTATAAATATTGTAATATATATATATATATATAAGTATGAGAAATGCCTTTGCTTTGTAAACAGACATCATGTCTGTCCTAAATGCATAATTCGTTAACAGCATGAACTGGTAGCGGAGCTGAAATGGCTCTGCCATCAGGACACCATTCGATGGTGAAGTCCCAACTCTTCCTGTGTCACACCACATCTCCACAAATCAAAGCGATGTGCATCCTTTGCCCTTTCAGTTTAAACGTGGATGCCTCGGAAAGGCTGAGGGTGTGTAATTTTTTTGCTTTTTTCACGTTCTTTATTCAAAAGAAGCTCCCAGTATTGTCCCACTGTCAAGACTTGAGGCGCGCTGGTGTTTGCTAAAAGCAGGGACTTGGTCTCCAGGGTCATGTGCTCCCTTTCATTATACAATGCTACATTCATCACTGATGTTTAAGCACAATAGAAATTTGGTCACATTTAACCCTAAATAACAGACGTTTAAGAAAATTTCTCTTTGTTTTGTTAAAAGATGGTGTTTTAAATTGATGAAATTAATGGGACAGTTCAGGCAAAAATGTATTTCTGTTATAATGTTGTTTCTGAACTGTATGACTTTATTTGTTCTGTGTAAACAAAAGAAAGTATGCCTTTTCCATTCATTTACAATTTAATAGAGATAGTGGAGCTTCAAATGCTTAAAAAGAATGCAGAAGCAAATAAAAGTAGCAATTTTAATTTTTGGCTGAACTGTTTCTTTAAATATTTATTTTTGAATCTCGTTCTCTCTTGCTGCGCCATTAGATAACACTCTCTGTAGGACACATTTGTGACCTCTCCATTTTCCTCTTGTCATGCTAATTCAATTTTTTTTCTTCTCTAGTATAATCAGCTGTGGTTAATTTAGATGAGTAGCCAATCTTGCATAAATATGGAAATCTTTTTTTTTTTTTTTTTAATCTGAGCAATGTTTGAATTGAGTTTTACATTACATTTAATTGTATTAAAGGAATAGTTCACCCAAAAATCCCTCATAGGCCATCCAAGATGTAGATGAGTTTGTTTCTTCAACAGAACAGATTTGGAGAAATGAGTTATCACATCGCTTGCATCGAATGAGAGTCCAAACAGCTGATTAAAAACATCACAATAATGCACAAGTAATCCACACCACTCCAGTCCATCAATTAATGTTTTGTGAAGTGAAAAGCGTCATGTTTTTAAGAAACAAATTCATCATTAAGGAGTTTTAACCTAGCTGATACCATTGCTTCTAGCCAGAAAAAAAAATCCAAAAACCAAAATAAGCTTTCTCTAGTTAAAAAGTCCATTCCCTGTTGTCCTCTCACATCAAAATCCATATTTGTGACCCTGGACCACAAAACCAGTCTCAAGTCACAGGCGTATATTTGTAGCAATAGCCAAAAATACATTGTATGGTTTAAAATTTTTAGATTTTTCTTTTATGCCAGAAATCATTAGGACATTAAGTAAAGATCACGTTCCATGAAGATATTTTGTAAATTTCATCCTGTAAATATATCAAAACTTAATTTTTGATTAGTAATATGCCTTGATAAGAACTCCATTTGACAAATTTAAAGGCGATTTTCTCAATATTTAGATTTTTTTGCACCCTCAGATTTCAGATTTTCAAATAGTTGTATCTCAGCCAAATATTGCCTTATCCTAACAAACCATACATCAATGGAAAGCTTATTTATTCAGCTTTCAGATGATGTATAAATCTCAATTTCGAAAAATTGACACTTATGACTGGTTTTGTGGTCCATGGTCACATTTGTTAGAACTGTTTTTGCTTGTAATCAGTGCTTGATCTGTGCATATTCCTCTCCTGATTCAGAGAAGATGACTTGTTCCAATGGAGAAAGCAATATTAGGGTGTTATACAGTAAATTGGTGTGTAATTTTTCATTTTTGGGTGAACATTCTTCACAATTTATAATTTGGAACATGATCGAACAAAAAGAGTCAGTTGATACATAAAAATTCCCTGGAGTTTACAACAAAAAGTGGAATGAGATACTATGTTTTACTTATCAGTGCATCATTGCACCTTCACACAAAACAGTTTATTCATTATCATTTTTATGATAGACATGTTATGTCTGTGTGAATTCCATTGGAATTTAGGAGTCGTAAACATTTTATGATAAGGAAATTCCAAGTCTTTCTTAGCAGATACTGTTCCCCTGTCTTTTTCCGTTCTATTTCTTTTCGTCCTTCCTTTGAGCTGGAAGCTCAGTGGCACGGTGATGTGATGGGAGATGACTGATAGACTTAGTTTCCTTTCATTTTAACTCTGCTCTTGGCTTTACTATTGTTTCTCAGCCTGATTTTTTTTTTTTTTTCTTTTGTAAATATGATACAGAAACACACTGGATAAGATGTCGGATGTATATGAATATGTATATAAGAAGTGTTTGGGTGCTGAATTTGAACCCTCTTTCATCTATTCATCCTCCATTTTTCCTTGTGGAGAAAGGAGAATGTGGCTTTTTACTAAGTAAGTGACTGGGACTGGGTGTGAAGACCACCTCACGGCACTGATGCGTTTTCAAAGGACAAACCTCCCCCCATCCATCCATGGCTTTGCTTCTCTAAATAATAGATGAAGTCTCAGAAATGCCTCACAATCAGGGGCTGCTGAACACAAGCTTCTCAAAGACCCCCAGATGGAATTCAATTGAATAGTTTCACAGTGAGTGAATAATTCACTTCCATCAGTGTGTTTAGTGTGAGCCTGTTTGATCACTGTACATGTTTATTTGAGACACACAATCACAATTTTGTAGTTACACCCTTGAATTTTCAGTGAAGCGAAGTGCTTGCAGTTCAAATCCCAAGTACATTCCCCTGCAGAAGTGACATACTGATGTCATATTGCAAGTCTTCTACTCTCATATGGTATCTGAACACTGTTTTTATAAATATTTCAACAACAGCATGTCGTGCATGCTGCTTTACTTTGCTGTAATGGAGTCAGTCTAACAGAAGGTGGCAGCACTGCTGCAAATTGCCAGAAGCTCTTGCTGCTGAGCTAATGATTATTCTCTGTGACTGATTTTAAATACTATTTGATTTAATCGTCAATTTAAAAACATGTTCTGAATCTGAAATGCCTTAACTTACACACTTAACTTGTGTTTGTGTGTGTATCTATCTATCTATCTATCTATATATATATTTCTTTCTTTCTTTCTTATATTTTCTTATTTATGGTTGAAAGTGTGCAAACACAAGTTTTTTTTTTTTTTTGACTACAAAAATATCCTTTAGATGTTGAAAGAGGGACCTATTGTTTTCATTCATTCATTCATTGAAATATTTAAAATGGGTTAAAAATATATGAAAAAATATTGTTGAAGCAGGGAATCAAGCTATATCTATATATATATTTTAAAATATATTTTTACTAAAAATAGTATTAAATATTTTAATAATTATCATTTATTTAATATTTAAATATTACTTAATCATTTATATTATTATTATTATTTTATTTTTTTTTTACTTATTTTTGAAGTATTGTATTCTTTTAGGGTGCCAATGTTCAATTTCTGCCTGGATTGGTTGAAAAATATTCCAAAAATGTTGCGGTAGCAACCCAGTCTAGCTAGCTAGCTGTTTATTCATTGTTTTGTTTTTAAATGTAATTTTGAAATTTGACTTTTTATGCATAATTTTACAACATAAAATTCGAAATACTATTTACCGTCTTTTACTTCTTGCTGAATATTCTGGAATCCTTGCCACATTTGTGCGCTAATCCCGCAGCTACTTCACAAAAAGGTTGTAAACTTACTTTGTCAATTAGTTCCTGACTTCATTTGTCCCAGTGGTTGCATGTAGGCTGGTATATTCTGGTTTATTTTACCATGAACTAAGAAGTTTCTGGGCATGAGCGACATCATACACATAGGTTGACGTGTTTTTGGGTTTTTGTGTGTTTCCTGCAATTAGCATTAGGCTGGGCTGTGGAGTCTAGAAGCGGGTGTGTGTTTAACCAAATATCAAAGCCATGAGGATTTGGCAGTGAAGGAGTCTACAATTGAACAGCCCCAAAAATGACATTAACCGGATGGTTTGTTTTTATTTCTATCTGGCGCTGTCGCCAATTGATTTAACATGTGTCCTTCCTTTCCCCTAATTCAGACCCCCTAATTGAGACAACTTGGAGAGTTTTTAAGAAGCATATTCATTTCTAGAAGTTTCTGGGAAGCTTCAAGCTTTCAGCATTGTTGCTCGAGGTATACAGCTGTCTCATTGCAGATGAGAAGGAGAGGAACACAGTCTCTGGTCCCTCACAGACCTCTTGTCTTATCTCTTTGGCGGAGGCATTGTTCCGTGTGTGTTCCCGTTTCACACGTTTGCTTCCTCCAGGCCAACTGTGTCTCGCGTGCCACTGCGATATTCTTCTCTATCACCTTCTATTTATACCTCCTCTCTATGCTCTCTCTTTTCAAGCAGCCCTGCCGATGGCTTTGACCTCCTAGCCTAGGAAAGAAGGCCATTCAGCATGTGTAGAAGTGCCGTAAACCCTAAAGAATGATTTAAGTTGAGCACCGTCCCCCAGTCTTTTTTGTTTTAAATGGCACAGTGTAAGTGTATAGATGAATACTTCTGGTTTGAATTTAATTTTAAATATTTAAATAATATTTGATTTCTTATTGTTTGATATAAAAAAATTATCCTGATGTTTTGCTACTTGGTGGTTTGTTCATTAGAGAGACTGATAAAAATCGATGATGATGACGATGATAATTTACATTAATAATACATATTTTGGAATTAAAAATAACAATAATAATTTATTTTAATAATAACAATATTTATTTGATTATTTAATTTAATAATAAATTGATCTAGCTAATTATTACAATATTAATAACAATAATAATAAATTATTTGATTAAGTTAGTAATAAATTGATATTTCTAATTATAACAATCTTAATAATTGTTTAATAATAGTAATGCATTGTTTTCAATAGAAATGAATAGTTGTTATAATTTAAATGACATTTTATAAAAATGTTATCATTTGATAATAATAATAATAATAACATACAATAATAATAGTTTTTTGTTTCTAATTAAAATAGCAATATTATTTAATAATAACTAATTGAATTATAAATAATTATTAAATAATGATTTAATGTTTATTTAATAACTATATTTAATGTTTTTAATAATTTATTATTATTAATAATAATGTATTTACATTAATAAATAGTTTTTTTAATCATTATTGAGAGTTTAATAATGATTGTTTATAGTAATAATAATAATATATATATTCATAATGATTGCTATGTTTTTCAAAGTTGATTTCTGTTGTTTGTTTGTAAGTTCCAGTGACTAGTGTTTGTTCTGAAACTCGTCACAACTAGCAAGCAATGTTTTGAAAGATCCAGCCTCCAGCTGCTAGCGTGGCTTGGGTGTACATGCTAACAGACAGATAAGCGTTAGGCTAAGATGCTAATCTTGTGTGATATGTCACTAAAGCCCTTGTGCTAGCAGCAGTTTGTGAATGTTGCTCGTCACTGAAATCCACTGCGGCCTGCAGGCTGAGCTGGAGATGTGTGGTTGTGGTAAGAGGATTCAGAAGCAGGTGGTGTTTGGTGTGACCTTCTGTGTTTGATTCTGAACGAGACAAGATGGGAAACACCTTGTTACAGCTGAGACTCCTCCTCTGTTCTTTTTCGTTTGCGAATTACAAATAGTTAAAATTTTAAGAGGCCCTTGCTGAATAAGAACCTAAAGTTAAAGTAATAGTTCACCAAAAAAAAAAATTACAAATTGGCATCGTTTACTTACCCTATTTTTACAAGACATATATTGCTTAAAAGGCTATTTTCATAACATTAGCAGACCGTATCAGCACTGTTGACATTTGACATGAATGGCGGCGTGTTTAGCTGTGATCCCTCAGAAGGTGTGATCTGACCCTGAGCCCAGCATCTAAGCCAGTAACAAGATTGTTTGCTGACTGGGCATGCAAACTGTAATCTAATCATTGGCTTGGAAAAGTGGCATAAACTGTAGTGCCAAGACTCCGTCTGCTGCCTCTCACTGTCTGAGCTTGTGAAAGGAAATGCATGAGGTGGAAGAGACCTCCACGATGACCCTGAGTTTACTGGGTCAAACTCCATTTAATCCTATTTTGCTGGTGATCACTACATTGGGCAGGTCTTTAAAGTTCCTCATTAAGGTTATTTTGTTTTTATTTACATTTTAATTTTGTGTTTAGTTTGTTGTTGTTGTAGTTTTCAGTTTTGGGATGAGTAGGTTGTGAATTACTTTTGATCCTTAACCATAATTCCCTTTATTTGACCCTCTAACACTTGCACTCTCTATTCATTTTCTAGCTTGTTTTCTTAAAAAAAAAAAAAAAAAGCCTATAACACTAGCATTCTCTATTCTTTTTCAATTTTGTCTACTTGTTTATATATGTTTATATATATATATATATATATATATATATATATATATATATAGTGCCAACTGCCTGTAAAATATTTTATTTTTATTTATCTTATTTTTATTATTCTCAGAGAATAATATTTTTCCAAGAAGTAAAATCTATGGCACTTTCAAGTACATTACCATTCAAAAGTTTAGAGTCATTAATATTTTTGTAATGTTTTTGAAAGAATTCTATTATCTTATGCTCACCAGGGCTGCATTTCTTTGGCCAAAAATACTTGAAAATAATTGTGATGCTTAATATTTTTATGGAAACCATGATACTTTTTCCAGCATAGAACAGAAAGAGTAGCATAAGAAGAAAGTTCAAAAGAACAGCGTTTATTTGGAATATAACAATGTAAATGTCTTTACTATCACTTTTAATTAATTTAATGCGCCCTTTCCAAATAAATGTGCAGTATTAATTTCTTTAACAAAAGTTGTTAATGATCCCAAACTTGTGAACGGTATTGCATGTTATTTTTATGAATTTATAAAATAACATTGTATTATTATGGTACATTATTTTGAGTTCATAACAGTTGTGTGCAGTTGCTAAATTATTATTATTAAATAGTTCAAAATTATTTAAAAAATGGCAATTGTTATAATTTTCTTTAAAACAGCCAGAAACTCACCGAGCCTTCAAAACAATCCAGACAACCAACAAAAGTTTTCCAAAAGTAAATTACTTGGAAAAAAGTCTGCATACTCTCACATGCGAGAGAAAATTTACCCAAGGCACCAAGGCAAACGTTTCAGTCACATGTGACCTTTTTCAATGTCAAGCTCACAGAAATCATAAAACTGTTTTTCCTGTCAGATCACACGTCTCTGAGTAGGTTTTAAATAAGCAGTACAGAGCTATTCTTTTGGCATCAGTCATGCGTCGTGCTGATAGTGTATCCGCTATCTGTGGGTCTGCATCCTGTTCAGCCACTGTCCATGTGCAGCTGACATTTGGCCATACACTCTGTTTAATGTTGGACAGTGTTGCAGAATATGCCTGAATATACTGTTTTGTGTTTATCAGTATGGACAGCAGTGAACATATATAAAGCAAAAATAGTTAAGAATTAGATATTTTTTGGTCTGTATTACCATCAGGAATGGGAATGAGAGTGTGTGCATGAACATGTACCTGAAAGTGCTTAGTTTTAGATTTGAATGTGATTGTGTTTCGGTCAGCTGATAGTCCGAGGTGACTGTCCAGAGATTTGCTGAAGTGGAGTGTCTGTTTCACGTCCTGCACGCACGTTTGTCTGATATGGTCCATTGAAGCCCTCTGGATCGAGCTGCTAGCATGGTGATATAATAGACTACTTTCAAGTTTTTTTATTGGGAAAAAAACCCAAAATTGCTTATTAGAAGACATGGCAGTAGGGCTGGGCAATATGGCCAAAAAAGTGATCACAATAATTTTTTCATATCAGTTGATATCAATAATTATCAGGATAAATGTCAAATCTTTATTTCTTTCAAGTTTAAAGCCAAATATTTTCTCTAAAGTGAAAGACCTTAAATAATACTCTTTGTGGTCAGAACATGACAAACTCTTCACGTTTGTGAGTTCTTTACACTTTTCTGGCCGTTCTTTCTTAACAAAATAAATATCTTAGAAATGTAATTTCTAAGTTTCTGCATGTTCTAATGAGTGATATTGTTTCAAATCAAGAAACAGTTTTGTGTTGCCTAATGTTAATATATTAATAATTAGTGGTGCTTGCCAAAGGCAAAGCATCACTATTATTATCTCACATACTTATTATTATTAGTGGGTGCTTGCATTTATGCAAGGCACTCACTA
>JAFVLL020004600.1:0-11830 GCA_021397915.2 Tor tambroides | reverse complement strand
CACAGTAGTGAACACACACCCGGAGCAGTGGGCAGCCAATGCTGTGGCACCCGGGGAGCAGTTTGGGGGTTCGGTGCCTTGCTCAAGGGTCTCACTTCAGTCGTGGTATTGAGGGTGGAGAGAGTGCTTATTCACTCCCCCCACCTACAATCCCTGCCGGACCTGAGACTCAAACCCACAACCTTTGTGTTACAAGTCCAACTCTCTAGCCATTAGGCCACGACTGCCCCCCGGCTGCCTTTGTTGCTTCAAAAAGTCCATTAAGACATTGTAAATGTAATCTAATTCTTCCTCTCTCAAGCATGTTCGAGCTTATGTTCACCATATTTGACATGCTTTATGTGTGTGATTGATGTTTGTATGTGAATAAAAGCCTAAATTAAATGTTCATCATATAAAGGATATTGATTCATATGGATTTTTTCTAGAACTTTACAAACTGTTGGAATTGATTTTGGTGGACTGGTGGTTTCATTAAAATATATTTTAATATTTAATGTTTTGGGGAGGGGGGGGTTGTTTTTTTTGAAGATGTACAAAAGTGGGTTTGGAAAAAAATGAGCAGAAGTAAATGATGACACAAAGTTGTTATTTATTTATCCTCATGTTGTTCAAAACCTGACTTTTTTCTTCAGTGAAACACAAAAGAAAATATTTTTAAGAAGATTCATTCCATGAAGGCATGCAATGACCTGGTTCTCTGAAACATCAGAAAGAAGAAAAGCAGCATGGAAGTATCATAAAATTATCCCATATGACTTATGCACTATATTCTAAGGCTTCTGAAGTCATATGATAGATTTGTGTGAGGAACAGACCAAAATTTAAGCTGCTATTCACTAAAAATCATTGTGATTGGTCACAAGTCATACAAGAATGAATGCCAGTTGAGTAGACTTATCCTTTTAACCCAAGACAGACCGTCCCTATCATAAGTGTACTGTGTTTTGCTTTGCCAAAATGGTCATCAAACAAACTGTCTTTGGTCCTCCGGTCCAGCATGTGCTGAGAAGGGTTATGTGGGATTTAAAAAGGAAGAAAATGTTGATCATGTTCCAACTGAGGACACAGCTGCTGCTCTGATCACTCAACAGACCCACAGAAATGGTTTAATGGACACTACACACACTCCTAAAGATAAAGCCTCCAGAAGGGGGTTTTCACAGCGATGCCACTGAAGAAACATTTTGGGTTCCCAAGGGAACCTTTTAGTGAACTGTTCTTAAAAGAACCATTTTAATGATCTAAGGAGCTGTTTTCTATTATAAATAACCTTTTGTGGAATGGAGAGTTCCATGGATGAAACCATTAGAACCATCAGTGCCAAAAAAGAACCTTGATTTTGAGTGTAGACTAATATTTTGAAGAGAAAGCAATACCATAGAACATTCTTAAAAATAAACTGCCTGGTCTCATGACGAAAACGTACCTGTGGGAACTTTTTTGCAAGATGTGAAATCCATACCAATAAGTACATCACTGCAGTTTCCAACAGAAATTAACACTAGAGCCGGTAAAACAGTGAGCACTTGTAATCGTTTTTGTACGCAGTTATGATTACAGCTCCATATGTTTCACTTTCCAGATGTAGCAAGCTTGTTCAGTAGCTCAGCCGCACAGAATTGGACTTAGGATGTAGAATCCTTGGGTGCGAATCCCGTGAAAAACGTGACTCATGATGAAAGAGCTGAAAACTGAGAAATTGAAAAACATGCTAAAACGATTGCGTTTTTGTCACATTCGCTTTTGTTCATACTATCGGGTAGGTGTAGTTTAGGTGTAGTGCAGATAGTACGTTATTTTAAAGGTGCCATAGAATGGAAAACTGTATTTACCTTGGCATAGTTGAATAATAAGAGTTCTGTACATGGAAATGACATACAGTGAGCCTCAAACACCATTGTTTCCTCCTTCTTATGTAAATCTCGTGAATAAAAAAGACCACTGAAAAACAGGCGAATCAGAACATAACACCGACTGTGACGTAACAGTCGGGATCACTAATAGTTACACCCCCAACATTTGCATGTACCCGCCCATGTTCTAGGCCAGCCACCAGCCGAACCATCAGATGTTCTGCAGGTATTGTGAAGAAACAAGCGAGGACAACAGCGAAAATGGCAGATCATGGAAATAAATGTTATGTTCCAGGCAGTGCAGGGGATGTGAAGTGCAGGGATGGGTTGGTGTCTGTATTCAGAAAGGCACAGAAAGCAAATAACGCGTTCTAATAAAATAACGCGAGCCACTAAAGGGACATGGTTAGCTGCTTGCTAGCGGTCGCCTGTTACATTACAGTACATAAGATTTTGCTTACCACATAAACAGAGTAAGGAGAGATGACTGAGGATGATGGCGAATGATTTACAGATCCTGAGCACCACTGACAAGCATCTGATCTTGTAAAATGTGTGGTAAGTACTGCCGCTCCATAGTATAAACAGAGTTCGTGCGATCGCGAATCTCGAAAGCGAAAGTGAAAGTAAAAAGCGATCGTGCATTTGAAAGCAGTTTCAGTGCCCCGCATATTAATAGCGGCTCCCTGATGCCCGCATTTTATATACAGTATAATTACCCAACGATATAACTGCGAAAGTATTGAAATATATATTTTCCTCCCTGTTTTTCCTTCCTGCTGTGTGAGCTTCTGAAATGAGCCACACTGTGAAACAGCCAATCAGAGAAGAGCTCAACATTGAGCCGCGCTGTGAAACAGCCAATCAGAGCAGAGCTCAACATTATTATTCATGACCCTTCCAAATAAGCCAATAACAGACCATTTAATTCTAGGGAGAAATCCTAGGGTTGTAAATGCACATGTAAAACCGTTTCTGGAGAATTTTTGCCCTTACCTAAGCCACATACCTTCTATGTAGATATCAGAGAACAATTTAAAATATTGTATCAGTGCATTCTATGACACCTTTAAAACGTCACGGAGCATTAGACTTACAGCGCCACTCATTTCACTCACAGACATTTCAAGTCAGAACTGCAGTGACACCTATAAAACCAACATCGCATAAAACGTACCACATGTACATTAATCTTTTCCAGGGAAAAAATCTGAACACTTTTTTAGCGTCACTCAGTGGACATTTCACATCAAATATGTCACAAAACATACATGGTGGTACGTATTTCGCGTCTTGTGAAAAAGTTCTCACAGGTACGTTTTCGTCATGAGACCAGGTTGAAATAAAGGATCTTTATTGGCAACAACAGATGCATTTCGCACCACGTAGTTCTTGGAACTTAGTAGTTCTAGGAACCAATTTCTCCCTCGCGCTGTTTTCCTGGTTGCATTGGCACCAGCAGCAGGAGCTCTGAAGCAGGCGACTGCGACGTCTTTATTTGCGGAATTTACAATCATCAACAACTGGTGAATGGAGGACGCCATGTTCGGAGCTGTTTTTGTTGTGTGTCGTAGGTTTTGTGATGGAATGTAAATGCACAATTTCATGATTGAAAGAACATGAAAATCTGACTAAATCTTTTATGACAATTTGTAGTGTTAGCATTGAGGCTGAAAAAAGAACAACATCGCAGACAACAGTTAAATGCCGGGTAGCCGGTGTTTCGTATGCATTTGGCAAATCAGCGTACACTTACGTCACGGGTATTCCCTATAGAACCGTTTTAGACCTTACTCTGAAGTAGGAGCTAAATTAGTTCCCCAAAAAGGAGTTCCTAGAACTAAATATGTTCCTAGTTCCTGCGAACACGCCAAAAAATGTGAACTTCCGCCAATAGTCCTAGGAACTATGAAGAGGTTCCTCGGGTGCGAAAACGCCTAATGGTTTCAGGAAGAACCTTTAGCATCCATAAAACCTTTCCATTAGACAAAAGGTTCTTTATAATGGAAAAAAAGAGACTTTTGATTAATAACATGTTCTTCACACTAGGAAAATAATGGTTCTTTTAAGACCAAAAATGGTTCTTCAATAGCATCACTGTGAAAAAAGCCACTTTTTGAACCTTTATGGGTTCCTCAAAGAAACCTTCAGTGAACAAATCTTAAAATAAACATTTTTTTCTTCACATGAAGAACATTTTAATAATCTAAAGAGCCTTCTTTTCCTTTATAAAGAACCTTTAGTGTGATGTAAGGTTCCATGGATTTTAAAAGTTCTTTGTGGAACCATTGATGTCAATGAAGAACCTTTATTTTTAAGAGTGTGCACTGATATACTTGAGTTAGTTCACACTGGCCCATGCGTCTTCGCTTCTGCACAGCATCACACCGACAGCGCCTCCCACACAAACAGACACATCTCACGCTAACCTATTCACGCAAGCAAATACGTTCCGCGCATCGGCCTCCATCCGTTGCCCTGACATCACCTGACAGCGAGGAAGATGAAAATTTAATTCATCTTTTCTTCTCGTCACTCTCTACAAGAACACACCTAGACACTCGCACAGCCCTCTTCACACACTTGCATGCAGACATTCATCAAAGCATCAAAGGAGCTTTGTGAGATGCACAGCAGGAGTAGGCCCACACAAAAGGCGCAGGTACAAGAGAGCGAGATTGTGTGCGTTTGATAGGAGAGCTTCGGGTGACAGTCGGTGAGTTGAGAGGTGGGGAAGTGTTGTATTCATTCAGGTAGGCGAGACGCTCCTGTCACTTACGCTTTTGGTGTGCGCTGTGTGTGAGAAGACATGGAGTCTGTGTGTGGCGGCCTTACTTCCTGTTTTTTGTATTTTTGGGAGACAGACTAATGGGATATATGGCAGCAGTATTTGTGAAATGGGAGTTTAAGCTTTCAGAATGTTTGTATTCTCAAATAATTTTTGTCCTACAGTCAACATGAAATCCAAATTGACCCCATTTACTTTCTTAATAAATGTCCCTGATCTTATTCAGGATGATTCATCAGTGCATTTCTTCATGTAATGACTCACTAGTTTTTTTTTTCTTTTATGAAGACATTAAATATTCTCGGAACCAAGATGTTAAATACAGCTGAAAAAGTGGGTGTATACTATTGCATTTCAATATATGTCATATCTCAGCAATTAAATGTGATGTGAATACTGCTTAATGTCATCTTTACGAATAGCTTCAGAATTAGATGATATGTTGACTTTGATGGTTATCCACTAATGAACCCTTTGAATTCACTATTAAATGTTTAAAAGATGAGGCATGTTGGATAAATTTTATGAGATTTTGTAGTTTCATATTTATTCCAAGCTCAAATCACTATATGTGAAGGACACTACAGCAGATATTTCCCATCAGGGGATACTCGCCAGCATCTCTGAAACCCAACAGCCGAGTAAAGGCGAGTTTTTTCAGGTCTGTCCGTATGTGCCTGTGTTCAAGTGCTCTCGCCAGGCCCGAGCGTCGCATAATCCAGACGGAGAGTGGAGGTCATCCGACCGTCTGTGAGACGCTACGGAGAGCTGTGTGTGTAATCCCAGCAGATGTGTGAATAGAGCAGGGAGACCGCGGATGTATAATTTGCGCCTGCTGCTTTCGGAGTGAAGCTGTTCCTTCTGGAGTCTCTTGCACTGATTACTCAATCTCCAAGGGCACCTTGGAAATTCGCCTGTGCAGGCCTGAAGAAAAGGCTTTGATTTGATATACCGAGCAGTTTTCCATCACGTAGCGACAGCGGCTCTGAACATACATGACCTTTGCAATGGCTTGACTTCTGAAAGGGCTTGTTATTTCCAGTAGCGGTCCATGAGGGTGTTTTCCAGACAAGCTCATATGTATATAAATATCAAGTAACCTGTAAGGAGTGTATTATCTTTTTTTTTTTTTTTAAGTGAAATGCATCCTTGTTGTGGCATACACTACCAGTCAAAAATCTTTGAACAGTAAGATTTTTAATATTTTTTAAAGAAGTCTCTTCTGCTCACCAAGCCTGCATTTATGTGATCCAAAGTACAGCAAAAACAATAAAATTTTGAAATATTTTTACTATTTAAAATAACTGTTTTCTATTTGAATATATTTTAAAATGTAATTTATTCCTGTGATCAAAGCTGAATTTTCAGCATCATTACTCTTGTCTTCAGTGTCACATGATCCTTCAGAAATCGTTCTAATATGCTGATTTGCTGTTCAAGAAACATTTTTATTATTATTATCATCAATATTTAAAACAGTTGAGTACATTTTTTTTTTCAGGATTCTTTGATGAATGGAAAGATCCAAAGATCAGCATTTATCTGAAATAATAAGCTTTTGTAACATTATACACTACACCTTTCAAAAGCTTGGAGTCAGTATATTTGGGGGGGGGGGTATAGAAATTAAAGCTTATAATGTTACAAAAGATTTCTATTTCAGATAAATGCTGTTCTTCTGAATTTTCTATTCATTAAAAAAACCTGAACAATTCTACTCAGCTGTTTTCAACATAATAATAATAATTATAAATGTTTTTTGAGCAGCAAATCAGCTTATTAGAATGATTTCTGAAGGATCATGTGACACTGAAGACTGGAGTAATGATGCTGAAAATTCAGCTTTGATCACAGGAATAAATTACAATTTAAAATATATTCAAATAGAAAAGAGTTATTTAAAATAGTAAAAATATTTCAGAATTTTACTGTTTTTGCTGTACTTTGGATCAAATAAATGCAGGCTTGGTGAGCAGAAGAGACTTCTTTAAAAAAAAACATTAAAAATCTTAACGTTCAAAAACCTTTGACTGGTAGTGTATTAATATGTGGCCCTTTTATTTAGTATTTAAAACTGATATTTTAACTAAAGTCTCTCTACACCTGTTGCGTTAACCACAAGCAGGCTTAATAACACACTAGTGATACTGATACTGGTTTACTTTTGATCATTATAGTTTTTTGGGGGGGAATATTGTGCAAATTTAATTTATTCTCCCTGCTGTGCAAGCATTTTGGATGGAAATAAATTCTATTTCATAATTTGAATAGCAATTTTAAGTGGTTATTTTACTAATATTTTTAATACATTAATGCACATTAATAAGTAAAGTGATTATTCATGATAATTTTAATTATGTTCATGAGTGAATATATGCATAATTATGTTCATGAGTGAATATGTGCAAACATGAACCTTGACTGTGTGATGTTCTTAGACATTAGACACTTTCATTTGAAAATTATTTATTATCATGCAAAAAAGGACAATATTTATATTGTAATAGGTTTATTAATAATAAAAAGATGGAGTGACTGTCATCTTTTTTTATGTACATGCAGAAATAAACACACACAACTTTTATTTGAAGGGTGAACACGCACGCATACAAATGTAATCCACCCCCTTGTGCTTTGTGCCTCCAAGTAAAATTTAATTGCTTCTTTTCATTCATATCCACAAGGCTCTTGGACAGGGATGAAGGGTGCCAGAATAAAAAAAATAAAAGCTGCACAAACACATACTCAGTGACTGTGTTTTACCAGCAGTCGATTATGCATGGAGTCAGTCATGTGAAAAGAGCGTAGTGTTGGAATACCAAACACATTGATAAAGCAGACCCCGAAGGCTTATTGATTAGAGCAGGAGGCCTGTAGTGTAAAATGGGATTTTACAGAACGCAAGGCTGCATGCCTCCAAAACAAACCGCCGCTGCACGTCACACTGACTGTATTAGAATGGAGTTCCCTAAAGGACAGAAAGAGATGCAACATGCAAACTTCCTAAAAAAAATTAAGATAAAAATAGTGATCACATGATTGTACAGTTTCATACAATGCACAGTTTTATGAAGTACGAAGAAGTAATTGTGAGTTGTTGTTCTGGGGTTACTGAGTTACATATTATATAATCTAAAGTAACTGGTAAAACGTTTCAGTAACACTTTAGTTTAGAGACCAATTCTCCTATTAACTAGTTGATTATTAGCATGCCTATTATTAACATATTGGCTGTTTATTATTACTCATAAAGCACATATTCTGCATGACCATATTCTACATCCCTGATCCTACCCAATACCTAAACTTAACTACCTTACTAACTATTAATAAGCAACAAATTAGGAGTTTATTGAGACAAAATTCATAGTTAATGGTTTGTTAATAGCGAGAATTGGACCTTAGTGTGCCCAATATTTCTTATCAGTGTTGAAAGCAGTTGTGCTGATCAACATTTTTGTGCAAACTGTACATTTTTTCAGGATTCTTTGATGAGAAAGTTCAAAAATATTCAGGGAAAAAAGTAAAAAAAATTCTGTAACATTATAAATGTATTTACTGTAACTTTTGATATTTGTTCTTAGACAATTTGATGTTCTTAGACATTAGACACTTTCATTTGAAAATGATTTATTATCATGTAAAAAGGACCATATGTATATTGTAATAGGTTTATTAATAATAAAAAATGAGTGACTGTCATCTTTTTTTATGTACATGCAGAAATAAACACACAACTTTTATTTGAAGGGTGAACACGCACGCATACAAATGTCAATTTTATATTTGTGACATTTTTGTTTTTACTTTTTTTTTTTTTCAAATAAATACAGCCTTGGTGAGCATAAGACACAGTTGGTCTATTGTAATTCTATCACAATGCTTTGATAAATGTAACACAAACTCACTCATATTTGCTGGCCAGTTCTCCAGCATGACAGGCTACAGACCAGGCCAGAGCCTTTGACCAACAGCCTTCGGGTCAGTGCTGATATACCTGATTGATTAGGTGAACAATTGGCGGTTCTTATCTTGTCAGTGAAGGCCCAGAGGAGGCGCTGGCATATGAGAGGCTATCGGCTGCTGCTCTCTGCACATTGTCTGAGTCCCGGCTGATGAGCTCCACAATAGCACTTAGGCAGCCTGCTCAAATAAAGTACCTCCCAGGGAATTTCATTCACTCTCTTTAAACCATCTAGCATGTCCGTGATCACTTTTGAACATAGTCAGGGTCAGAAATTAACCAGGGTTCAAGGAAAGTGCCAAAATGCCACAATGTTGATGTGGGGGCAAAAACAAAACAGGAATAAAATGTTAGATAAAGTAATATATTAATATATAATATATACATTAAGTCTAGGCATATTACATTATGGCCCGGTTTCACAGACGGGGCTTAGACTAAGCCAGGATTAGGCCATAGTTCAATTAGGACATTTAAGTAATTTTTATTAACATGCCTTAGAAAAAACATTTCTGGTGTGCATCTTGAGACAAAACAAAGGCACTGATATTTTTAAAGATCAGTCAGAGCAAGTTTCTGTCTGTTGAAACAGCTCAGATTTACATTTTAGTCTGGGACTAGTCTTAAGCCTTGTCTGTGAAACCGGGGGAATAGGTTTAATGGCTTCGCAGACATAAGGGCAAATTAGCGTTAGAGTGCAATTCCATAAAAGCGCCGATGGGAGGGAAAAATTCTGTGTGTGATTTACTGACAATGCACACATTAAAGAACACAGACGCAGCCAGATCATTCCCATAATGACCATTGCAATCTACCAAGAGCAGCGCAAATTAGCCCCTGCTTTAAGACATGCTTTTTTTTGGGCGCTAAATAATGGTGCAAATACTAGTAATTTGACGAGCGCAAACGTTAGTAAATCTCGTTGCGTGATGAAGTTTAATACTCTCCTCCCATAAATTTGCGTCTGAAAGGGAAACTCCTACAAATGCATATTCAATAAGGGCAGGTGTCCACGCCTTTCAGCGCTAATTTTTGACAGTACTATTTTAACGCCAAAAGATGGTCTGTGCTGGTGCAATCTGTTAGTAAATCTGACCCATAGTATTGTCCTTTATCTGTATTCACCGTCTCAGAAGCGAGTGATGTTTAATGTGTAATAAATTGAAGTGGTTTTTGAAGAAACACTAAAATAAGCTTTGCAAACTTTGAATTTAACCCTCCCAGAAAATACAGAACTATACATGAAAATCTACTTCACAATGATAGTCTGTAATAATCTAACATAAAAACTTTGTAAAATATATTCTATAAATCAAAATATATTTATTTGTAAAAAACCATTGTATTCTTATAGAACAGCATTATTCATTATATATATATATATATATATATATATATATATCACTTTTCACAAAACCAAGGACAATGCATAAACATTTCAATAACCCTGAGTAAACAGATGCGTTTTCAATTGCGTTTTGAAGGTGGATGAGATACAGTTTCACTGAGATGCTGGGGGAGGGATTTCCAGTATGTACTGTAGGGGTCAAGACACTGAAAGACCGTCCATCCAATGAAGAACCGTTCACTCTCTGAAAAAAGGTGACAAAAGCTGTTCACTGGGACAGTAACAAAACCTTATTAACCCCTAAAGGGTGCATATTAGTACCTAAAGTATACATATTAGTATTTAAATGGTACATTTTGGTGCCTTTTAAAAGGTTACTGTCCCAATGACAGCTTTTGTACCTTTTTCAGATAGTGTTAATAAACTGTCTCCAAAAGGCCTAAGAGTAGAAAGCATGCAGGAGAATGAGGATGAATCAGATCAACTAAATATTGTGGTGCAAGACCATGAAGGGCTTAAAAATGGTAATTATAATTCTTGTACTGAGTGTGATAAGCAACCAGGAGCCAGCGTAGGAGTGGTGTGTGTGTGTGTGTGTGTGTGTGTGTGTGTGTGTGTGTGTGTTTGTTAGGAATTATGAATTACATTATTAATAACTTCAGAGTTAAGAATATTATGTGTAATGCTCCCTGCATAATAATGCTTCATTATAACCTGCTACTCTACACATAATCTGAAGGAAATTCAAAAGTATATGAAATGTAAATTTTATAGTATTGTTGATGCAAACTGTGACTTATCAGATGCCAGATTGTATGCCTTATATCACTCCATCCAGACGCAGATGCAGTGAGTGAGATGTGTGTGTTTGTGTGTTGCAGTTTAATTTTGTGGGCCGGATCTTGGGCCCGCGGGGGCTCACAGCCAAACAGCTGGAGGCAGAGACAGGATGTAAGATCATGGTGAGAGGGAAAGGCTCCATGAGGGACAAAAAGAAGGTAAGAGCTACAAACACACACAGTACTTACACGCTTATAATGAACACACATGTTCATAGAGACAATATTTTGTAACATTTTATAATAAGTATGAAGTAACAAAGCTCTTATAGGGGTCAATTCAGGTACCTTTCTTACCTTCACTTTTTGTCATTGCGATGACTAGAAAAAAAATCCCAATTATCCTGAATTAACCCTTAAATCATTAGCAAATTATTAGTTTATAGTTCATTCAAAACTGTAGTCTCTATATTGCTAATACCTTAGTATATACAAATAGTGAGTTCTTCAGTTGTAAAGTTGTAGAAAATATTAAATAGTCACCTTAGATTAGTGTCAGGGTTCTGTTGTGTGTCATGTGTTCCCGCCTCTTGTGTCCTTATTTGGTTTGTTTCCTGTCCTTGTTTAATGTGGTTATTAGTTAAGTCTGTCCAGCTGTGTTTATCATTAACCTGTGTATTTAAGTTCATGCCCGTTCAGTTTCGTGTCGTCTGGTCTACTCGTTACTCCCCGGTGTTTCTGTCCGTATCAGCCTTGTCTTTTCTTGCCCTGCCTTGATGTCTCCATTAAAGACTATTATTTTGAGTTTATCCTCGTCTCCGTGTTCCTTGCTTCTTCCTCGTATACCGTGACAATTAGGTCACAAAAATTTTTAAATTGCCATTAAATCAATTAAGTGTTTCTAACCTTTACTTAATATTCCTTCAGGTAAGTCATAGTACATTTACCAAAAATATTTAAAAATACATTAATCATAAATATGTATGAATTTACTTTATAAATGTCACGTCTTGTTGGTGTGCCCTGAATGGCCACCAGATGTCTCTGTCTGTTGAGCACATGGCTTGTTGTTGTGATTGGTGCCATGTGCTCTCC